>MU743080.1:9999-26155 GCA_026770625.1 Nicotiana glauca
TTGTGAAATTAGCTAACGTAACTTGAGAGAGTGCGTTTAGTAGATTATTATAATTGCTTGAGAAAGAATTATGATAAATTGAGAGTTCATGATTGTTAGAGATAGATAAATCTGAATTGTAAGAGTTATACAACCAAGGAAAAGACCAACGGGGAAAATCAATACCTTTGACCTTCTTTATATTGTTTACATATTAAGGAAATTTACTTTTCAGTATTTATTATTTTCAGTATTAGTTGTTAGATAATCAACAATTGTGAATCCAAAAGTTTGAGAAAACAGGTTGTGGGAATTGAGTAAATCTAACGGTTGTAATTGGTGGGTTAATTCTCTGTGGTTCGACTCTGGGCTACAATACTCAGATTATATTTGTAATACCCGCATAGTCTTTTGTGAGACTCAGTTGAGCATGATCACTCTGGGTGCTTCTTTTCAAAAGGATTCTGCCGATATTCAGACGGTATACTGGGATAACCCTCTTCAAAGTTCTCCTTTCGTGGATCTCCTTCGTCATGGACATCAGCCATACCAGAAGTACGACGTGATTCGCTTATTGATTTAGGAGATAGATCTTCTTTGTTAGTAGAGTATTTAGAGTTATCAGAACAAGATGTATGCTCTTCACTCTCGCCAGGGTCAGGTTGAATTCCAATACCATATGCACTATTGATATCCCTAACACCAGATTGACCACTACTACACTTTCTCTTCTTTAACAAAGCTTTCTACCACTCCATGAACTCATCATTTTCGGATATCCCTAGCGCCAGATTGACCACTACTACACTTTTTCTTCTTTAACAAAGCTTTCAGCCACTCCATGAACTCATGATTTTCGGATGAACTACTCTCTGAATCAGATGTCAAATCATAGAGATTTGGTGGTGACACACCTACTTTTCTTTCTCTTTTCTATCTGTTTTTTCCATGTTTATATATATCCTTCAATTATTTTCTTTTCATATATTTTATGTCTATATATTTTTATATATTTAATGAAGCATCTAAAATTATAGATAAATTATAGATTATTTGTATTTTAATTGTAGATGCTTTTGTTTTCTATTTTCACAAATCAAAAACGATTAAAACTTCTACAAAATCTTCTGCAAAAAACTAATTATGTCGAAAATCCCAATTAAACTACAATCGAATGGGAATTGGGATATTAAAATTCAAGATACCCAGTTTGTAGATATTTTATAGATGGATTGTAGATTATTTGTATTCTAATTGTAAATATTTTATTTTTTGTTTTCACAAATCAAAAACGACTAAAACTTCTACAAATCTTCTATAAAAAACCAATTATGTCAAAAATCCCAATTAAACTACAATCGAATGGGAATTGGGATATTAAAATTCAAGATACCCAGTTTGTAGATATTTTATAGATGGATTGTAGATTATTTGTATTCTGATTATAAATGCTTTATTTTTTGTTTTCACAAATCAAAAATGACTAAAACTTCTACAAATCTTCTGCAAAAAATAATTTACAATTTCTGCAATATGCCTTCTTCTTCTTCTTCGAGTTTCAATCTGAAATTCAGCCCAAAAACAAGTCTAAATCTTCACCAAAATCCCTCAAAATTGAGATATAAACTCCAAAACATATTCTCAATTATTTACAACAACACCCAATCAAAACAAATAATGATTTTTGAAAACCCAAATTTGAATTCAAAGCTTTCAAGTTTTTTAATGGCTGTCAATGGTGAAAGCTTATAAAAAGAACGTGGGTATGGGTAAAACGTGGGTGGGGCTGAGGGGTTAGGAGAGAGAAACGTGGGATGAGTGGAGATACTGGAATTAAACGAAAATCCTTTAATTAAGGAGTAAAAAATATCTCATTAATTATATCCTTAATTAATTATGGTATAGAATTGGCAATTTGGTATACTAAGTGTAATTAAGTCAAACCTTAAATATTGAGGGTAAAAAGGTTTCTTATGTGGAATAGGAATGTAAAAATATTTCCATGGTTAGCATATGGTCATATATCTCCATACTTAAACATAGCCAAAAAACTTATACACAAGGGTTTTTATATCTACCTTTGTTCTACACCTATAAATCTTAATCTAATCAAGCAAAAAATCCCCCAAAAGTACTCCCTTTCAATTGATCTTGTTGAACTTCATCTACCACAATTACCTGAGCTTCCTCCTATTTACCATACAACTAATGGCCTCCCACCACATCTTATCTCCGCCCTCAGAATCGCATTTAACATGTCAAAACCCGAATTTTCAAAAATATTACAAAAAATTAAACCGAATTATCACATTGGAAAGTTGTACCTACTGGCTATCCAATCCAAGATATGATCCTATGAGTACTGAAGATGATGATTATGATCTTATCGATTGGCTAGGAACGAAAAATGAGCGTTCGACTGTATTTGTTTCCTTTGGAAGTGAGTATTTATTGAGTAAGGAAGATTTTGAAGAGATAGCATTTGGTTTAGAGCTTAGCCAAGTTAATTTTATATGGGCTGTAAGTTTTCGCAAGGAGGAAGACTAAACTCGAGCGCGTATTACCTAAAGATTTTCTTGAAAAAATTGGAGATAAGGGAAAGGTTGTGAATGGTTGGGTAACACAACAAAGAATTCTTAATCATTCGAGTATGGGAGGATTTATAAGTCATTGTGGTTGGAATTCTGTAATGGAAAGTATAGAGTGTAGTGTTCCTATTATAGTAATGCCAATGCATATTGAACTTGGCGCGGCGGTGGAGATAGTGAAAGATAAGGAAGGGAAGGTTGGTAGAGAAGAGGTAGCACAAGATATTAGAGGTGTTATTTGTGAGAAAAATGGGGAAAATCTGAGGAAGAAAGTTAGAGATATTAGTGATAATTTTAAGTCTGTAAGAGGAGAAGAGATGATGTTGTAACACTCCTCAAATTTATAAAAATAATTCAAAATTCGCGAAATGTAGAATTTAATATTTTTTTAATAATATTAATTTATATTTCTATTACGAATTTAAACCCTTGTGATTTATTTTTGAGTTACTTTTCTATTAATAAAGAACTGGATATACAATTGGGGGAATATTAATAATTTTAATATAAGCAATATTTAGTAATATTTAAAAGTGGGTATCATTAATTATTAGTTAAGGTTAAAAAAAACCAAAATAATAAAACACAAAAATTGAAAAAAAAAAGCTTAAAGCCTTGGAAAGGGGTAAGAAACGTGTTTCTTTCAAAAAGCAAAGGCTTAAAGCCTTAAAGCAATACAGAACTAATGTACTGTTTATTCACGCAGCAAAGGCATAGAAAACGTTTAAAGCTTTACGAACAGAGTCAATCAGAAATTGCTCACGCACGGAAAAATTCTAGGATTCTTTACAACTCGCTTACTCTTGAACTCATGTATATAAAATTTCTTATTGTCAATTATCCTAAAATAGTATAGATAAGAACTGAATAGTTATTCCCCTCTTTCTCTATATCGACAGTAAAGTTTCATGTTTAGGTGTGAAACTTTAAAATTAATTAAAATACATTGATTGTTGTAGAATTCATTATTTGACTGGTGTCAATTGGACTGGGGCTACGTATTGGCTTGAGAAGTCTTGAGGTGAGTTGATATAACCATTTACCAAAGTGGTTTAACTCACTAAAGCATGCATACAAGATGTTTGATGAATTGCCTGAAATAGTTAATATGTACTTAATTTGAGCGAGTATAGTTGCTCGTTTCTCTCTTCAATGCTTCTAACAAAAAGATGGTTAATACTTTAGTAATAACCATTACTGGACAAGTTGCCTCTTGATTTGGCTAGCAACTGAATTATTATAAATAAGCTTAACGAGCAAATTTGCTAGAGAGGACTAGCTCCAGTTACTTCACAAAGCATAATCTAAAGATTTGTTGAATGCTATTAAGAAGTCTCGTGGTTAAGATCCAAAGTTATCTCTATTTTTGACCTTACCATTTAAGTATAAATATTTTTAAGCTCCTGTCATAACCCCTGTGCACTTGATATTTGAAAATATATTAACTTAGAAGTGTTCGAGCTAAAGTTTAGATGATTTATTATGATATTTGTGCATAAATTTTCAAATTTTATGTTATTCTTAAATGTCATTTTCATGTTGAAAATTCATGAAGGATTAAGAATCTTTATAAATACTTTTGAATCTTTATTTCATTCTTATGACATGCCTTACATTTAAGGATACCAGTATAAGTATGTATAAAAGATTTAGACTCGAAATTCACAAGAAGAAGTTTTAGAAATAAAAGATTTTTGGGGGTATCCTTTATTCTGAGAAGGGTTCATCGTCCAGGCCGATGGTCCTGATCAAGGCGTTAACTTCCTGAAACTACTTGTGCCAAAGTAGGGAGCACACGAGCCGAGGGTCTCGTTGCTGAGAATTTACTTATCCATGCTAAGGTATGAGACATGAGCGCTGAGAACCATGAAGCGAGTGGCACCTCGTGGATTGGGCCTATTCGATCAGGTTGGGATCGAACTTGTGCCGATCACACGGTGGCTAAGACAAAATTAAGTCAGGATAGTTGGAACTCTCAAAGTATAAAGTGAAGTATTTTTTTTTTTGAAAGAAAAAGAAAATAATCTTTTTTAGTATATTCATAAACTGCTATTATTCAATTATTTAGAATTATTCTTATAAACTTTATGTTTTACATGCATTTAGAACTTTTGCTCGTAATGTATATATTATTAAAGTTTCGCCCCTTGTTGTTGAGATTCACTGAGTACAATGGATGGTACTGATGTTCTCTTTTTGGAACCTATGTTGGTCTGGGTATAACGTAGGAACTGGATTTGCAAGCGAGTAGGCTACGAGTTAGGACTTCCTTCGCTTCCAGTGTTATTGGTTAGCTCCGCTTTTGTTTGTGGAGTATTCCTTAGAGTCATATTTATTTAGTTATTTCTTTGTTACTTAGAGAACTGACCAGGAAATCTCATGTCCCGAGCAGTGTGTCAGTTTATCAGTAGAGGCTTCATAGACATAGTCATTGGGTTGAGATTCAGATATTTTTTTATATATACTTAGTAGTTACTACGAATAAAGTTTTGGAGTTGATTTGTTTAAATATTTGAATTAATCAAAAGTATTTGGTTAGAGTATTTCCTTGTTGCATATAAAGTTTGGAGCTATAATAGATTTGATAAGCAGAGATGGTTCGCTCGATCATGTTTAGTGATCGAGTGCCGGTCTCGGCTTGTTTAGAAAATGGGTCGTGACAAACTTGGTATCAGAGCCTAAAGTTTATGGAGTCCTATGGGTCTATGAATTCGTGTTATTAGAGTCTTGTTTATGGATATGAAGCGCGTCATACTTATAAACAGGAGGCTACAAGCATTTAGGAAAAATCTCATTTTTTGTCATACTTTAGATCGTGCAGTAGATCCTACCTCTAAGAAATCATCTAATGTATTCGTTTCTCCAAAATTCGCAGAAATGGCTCGTACTCGCAACTCTAACACCGACACTCAGGATGTTGCTCAAGAAACTCTTGCTATTATTGTGGCCCAAGGCAGAACTAAAAAGGCTTCAACCCAGAAAAGAAAGAGTAAATCCACATAGGGGGTTCAAGTACCCCGGGTTGAACATGAGGAAGGGGTGGAGCATAATGATCCAGTACCGCCCCCAACAGGAGCTCCGGATCAGGCAACTATATCTCCCGATGTGGGTCAAATGTTTAATATTGTCAACAGTTCTATGGAGATGTTTAAAGCATTTATGGCCAACCAGAACGAGAGAAGAGATGATATTCCGCTTCCATCAAATACACAGAATAATTCTGAGTCCTCAAGAGTAAATGAATTTTTAAAGTTGAGTCCTTCAGTGTTCCATGGTTCTATAGTTGATGAAGATCTGATATTGTTGCTGGAGGGTGTCAAGAAAGCCCTTCGAGTGATGAAGATGAAGTTGTGGAGCTGGCTGCTTACCAGCTTAGTGATGTGGTCGGCGCTTGGTTTGAGATGTGGGAAAATGAAAGAGATGAAGATGAAGGTCTGCCTACTTGGGAAGAATTTGAAGAGGCCTTCATGGCTAACTTTATCCCAGAAGAGGATAGGGAAGCTAACGCTATACAGTTCGAACAGCTCAAGAAAGGGAATAGAAGTGTGCAAGAGTACTACATAGAATTTATAAGGTTGGCTAAGCATGCTCTTCACATGATTAAGACAGAAAGAGAAAAGATTTGGAGGTTTGTTGGCGGTTTAGCTTACCACATTAAGGATACGACATCAGCTGCAGCAGTAGGGATGACAGCCTTCTCCTCTGTTGTGGGATTTGCCAAGCACTTAGAAAAAGATAGACAACAAAGGAGAGAAGGAAAAGAGCATAACAAGAAAGCTCGGATAGGCCGAATGGCATCATCTTGTAATAATACACTCCCCACGGCATAAAAAGTCATTTTCTCAGCATCTTCCTCATCCATCCAGATTTGGTGATAACCAGTGAAGCAATCCACGAATGACTGGAGCTCATGCTTAGCGAGATTGTGAATCAGGATGTGTATATTCGGCAAAGGAAAGTCATCTTTTGGACTGGCCCGATTGAGATCCCGGTAGTCGACATAGACTCTGACCTTCCCATCCTTCTTTGGTACTGGCACGATATTGGCTAACCATGTCGGGTACTCAACCACCCTGAGAACCTTAGCTTTGATATGCTTGGTGACTTCTTCCTTGATTTTCAAACTCATATCGGGTTTGAGCTTTCTGAGCTTTTGTTTTATTGGTGGACACATTGGATCGATTGGCAGTTTGTGAGCCACAATAGACGTACTCAGACCGGTCGTGTCATCATACGACCAGGCGAATATGTCCTCATACTCCTTTAGAAACTATGTGTATTCTTTCTTCTCTGATGGCGATAAGTGAATGCTAATTCGTGTTTCCTTGACATTCTCTGCATCTCCCAGGTTAACAATTTCAGTTTCGTCCAGGTTGGATTTTGGTCTGTTCTCAAAGTTCTCAACTTCTTTGACAATCTCCTCAGGTATGTCATCTTATTCTGAATCAATATCTATTTGTTGCGTTATCTCATTGCATGTCACAGTTCACGGCGCATTTTTGGCAGGCATTTCAGAAAAGACTAGGTACCAAGGTCAATTTAAGCACCGCTTTTCATCCACAGACCGATGGACAGGCAGAAAGGACTATTCAGAATCTCGAAGATATGTTGCGTGCGTGTATTATAGATTCTGGAGGTAATTGGGATGATCACTTGGCACTTATAGAATTTGCTTACAATAATAGCTATCAAGCCAGCATTGTTATGGCTCCTTATGAAGCGTAGTATGGGCGGAGATGTAGGTCCTCGGTGGGTTGGCTTGAACCAGCAGAGGTGTCGTTGATTAGTCCAGAGTTTGTTTGTGAGGCCTTGGAGAAAGTTCAGCTAATTAGAGAAAGACTTAAAACGGCTCAGAGTCGTCAAAAGTCTTATTCTGACAAGAGGCATCGTGAGTTAGAGTTCATGGTTGGTGATAAGGTGTTTTTGAAAGTTTCACCAATGAAAGAAGTTATGAAGTTTGGTAAGAAAGGAGAACTTAGTCCTAGATTTATCGGACCTTATGAAATTCTAGAAAAGAAAGAAAATGTGGCTTATAAGCTAGCACTATCCATTGACTTGTCCTCTGTTCATCCCGTCTTTCATGTGTCTATGCTTAGAAAGTACATTCATGATGAGCCGCATATAATACCTACCGATACCATAGAAATTAAAGAAGGTTTGACTTATGAAGAGGTACCTATAGAAATTCTCGATACGCAAGTAAGAAAGTTGAGAACAAAAGATATAGCATCGATAAAAGTTTTGTGGAGTAATCTGATTCAAAAAAAGTTAGGTGGGAGGTTGAGGAAGATATGAGAAAGAAATATCCATATTTATTTGAGGAAAAAGGTATGTGAACCTAATTTTGGTTTTACATTTAAATTTCATTTATTAACTACAAGTTAGCAAGTGTTTCTGTCCTTCCTAGATTATACTTAGTTGTTGTAGTAATTTAATTTATGCCGTAGTATATTTAATTCATTAAAGTGATTTACTTGTCTTAAAATTGTTGTGCTTTAGATTCTTGTTGGTTATTGTGGTACCTCCTTGCCGGAGTGTGAATAATTAATTTATGAGCTGTGTATGGTGCCTATGAATGTCCTGTTATAGTATATTTGGTTGTTGTTGGTGTAGTTGTGGTATTTGTGACATGGATACTTTTTGGATGGTCCAATTTACAAGAGAAACTCTGCCGAAATTTTTGAAAATTTAGGGAGTTAGCCAAAATTTTGAGTCCCTTGGAAAAGTGAGTAGTGCTAAGAAAACTTAAGAGGTTCAAGGACTTAAGGAATGATTGTTAGCTTAAGAATAAGGTTCAAGGACTTAAGGAATGATTGTTAGCTTAAGAATAAGGCCCTAGTAACATTCGAGGACGAAAGTTTTTAAGGAGGGAAGATTGTAACACTCCTCAAGTTTATAAAAAAAAAATCAAGATTCGCGAAATATAGAATTTAATATTATTTTTTTAATAATATTAATTTATATTTCTATTATGGATTTAAACCCTTGTGATTTATTTTTGAGTTACTTTTCTATTAATAAAGAATTGGATATACAATTGGGAGAATATTAATAATTTTAATATAAGAAATATTTAGTAATATTTAAAAGTGGGTATCAGTAATTATTAGTTAAGGTTAAAAAAATAATAATAATAAAATACAAAAAATTGAAAAAAAAAAGGCTTAAAGCCTTGGAAAGGGGTAAGAAACATGTTTCTTTCAAAAAGCAAAGGCTTAAAGACTTAAAGCAATATAGAACTAATGTTCTGTTTATTCACGCAGCAAAGGCATAGAAAACGTTTAAAGCTTTACGAACAGAGTCAACCAGAAATTGCTCACGCATGGAAAAATTCTAGGGTTCTTTACAACTCACTTATTCTTGAACTCAGGTATATAAAATTTCCTATTCTAAAATAGTATAGATAAGAACTGAATAGTTATTCCCTTCTTTCTCTATATCGACAGTAAAGTTTCGTGTTTAGGTGCGAAACTTTAAAATTAATTAAAATACACTGGTTGTTGTAGAATTTATTGTTTGACTGGTGTCAATTGGATTGGGGTTGCGTATTGGCTTGAGAAATTTTGAGGTGAGTTGATATAATCCTTTACCAAAGTGGTTTAACTCACTAAAGCATGCATACAAGGTGTTTGATGAACTGCCTGAAAGAGTTAATATGTACTTAATTTGAGCGAGTATAGTTGCTCGTTTCTCTCTTCAATGCTACTAACAAAAAGATGGTTAATACTTTAGTAACAACCATTACTAGACAAGTTGCCTCTTGATTTGGCTAGCAACTGAATTGTTATAAATAAGCTTAACGAGCAAATTTGCTAGAGAGGACTAGCTCCAGTTACTTCACAAAGCATAATCTAAAGGTTTGTTGAATGCTATTAAGAAGTCGCGTGGTTAAGATCCAAAGTTATCTCTATTTTTGACCTTACCATTTAAGTACAAATATTTTTAAGCTCCTGTCATAACCCATGTGCACTTGAGATTTGAAAATATATTAACTTAGAAGTGTTTGAGCTAAAGTTTAGATGATTTATTATGATATATGTGCATAAATTTTCAGATTTTATGTTATTCTTAAATGCCATTTTCATGTTGAAAATTCATGAAGGATCAAGAATCTTTATAAATACTTTTGAATGTTTATTTAATTCTTATGACATGCCTTACATTTAAGGACACCAGTATAAGTATGTATAAAAGATTTTGATTTGAAAAATCACAAGAAGAAATTTTAGAAAGAAAAGATTTTTTAGGGTATCCTTTATTCTGAGAAGGGGTCATCGTCCAGGCTGAGAGTCCTGATCAAGGCGTTGACTTCCTGAAACTACTTGTGCCAAAGTAGGGAGCACACGAGCCGAGGGTCTAGTTGCTGATAATTTACTTAGTCATGCTAAGGTATGAGACATGAGCGTTGAGAACCATGAAGCGAGTGGCACCTCGTGGATTGGGCCTATTCGATCAGGTTGGGATCGAACCCGTGCCGATTACACGGTGACTAAGACAGAATTAAGTCAGGATAGTTGGAACTCCCAAAGTATAAAGTGAAGTATTTTTTTTTTGAAAGAAAAAGAAAATAATCTCTTTTAGTATATTCAAAAACTGCTATTATTCAATTATTTAGAATTATTTTTATAAGCTTTATGTTTTACATGCATTTAGAACCTTTGCTCGTAATGTATATGTTATTAAAGTTTCGCCCCCTGTTGTTGAGACTCACTAAGTACAATGGATGGTACTGACGTTCTCTTTTGGGAACCTATGTTGGTCTGCGGTACAACATAGGAACCGAATTTGCAGGCGAGCAGGCTACGAGTTAGGACTTCCTTCGCTTCCAGTATTATTGGTGAGCTCCGCTTTTGTTTGTGGAGTATTCCTTAGAGTCATCTTTATTTAGTTATTTCTTTGTTACTTAGAGAACTGACCAGGAAATCTCATGTCCTGAGCAGTGCACTTAGTTTATCAGTATAGGCTTCACAGACATAGTCATTGGGTTGAGATTCAGATGTTTTTTATGTATATATAACTTAGCAGTAATTCAGTAGTTACTACGAATAAAGTTTAAGAGTTGATTTGTTTAAATATTTGAATTAATCAAAAGTATTTGGTTAAAGTATTGCCTTGTTGCATATAAAGTTTGGAGCTATAATAGATTTGATAAGCAGAGATGGTTCGCTCGATCATGTTTAGTGATTGAGTGCCGGTCTCGGCTTGTTTAGAGAATGGGTCATGACAGATGCTGCAGTTGAAGTGATCATAAAGATTTGCAAGAATAGCCAAAGTGTCAAAAATGTAACATGATGTTGTAATTCATAAACAGATCATGTTGTGTTTCTGATTGCTTTTTAAAAAAATAATAGGGTGGGAAGAGTATATTGGTTCCATGTTTGTTGTTAGTTGCATAACTTAATTAAATCAGGTGACATGTTTTCAAACCCTGTCCATTTGTTCTTCTAGCTAGTACTAGTAGTAGGTTTAAATGGATCATGGGAGACTGCTTACGTCACACTTACTTAAATGTGCGACCTTTTCCCGAATCTGCATAAATGCGAGATACTTTATGTATCGAGTTGCCATAATTTTAGTAAATTTACTATCTTTCTCTCTGTTCATTTTTTAAGTCAGAAATATCAAATTATGTTGCAAGTTATTTATTTTTATGGCACGGTACATTGTTACTAATAATTCAATTTCAGAATCAAGCTGAAAATTGTATCCATAAGGTTATTCTACCTCTTGGAAGTGCACAATTTGCCAACTATGAAATTACTTGGAGTAAGTTTGATCTATGTTTTCTTTTAGGGGAACTTTCACAAATGACTATTGTTTGGGGGTTGTTGGGTGTCGCTTTAATTCAGCTAATTATATTCTGGAGAAATTCAAAAATAGCCAGATTTACCACTGGTCATTGAAAAATAGCCAAGTTTCAAAAGTCATCGAAATTTAGCCACTTTAAATATGAGCGAAAACACTGTTCAAAATCCGAAAAAATACGCCCGCAAATTTTACGGGAGTTCCAGCATAAGTATGCTTGAACTCCCGTAAATTTTACGGGAGTTCCAGGATAACTATGCTGGAACTCCCGCAAATTTTACGGGAGTTCAAGCATAATTATGCTGGAACTCCAGTAAATTTTACGGGAGTTCCAGCAAGTATAATTGTCCAGTATAATATACTGGAGTTTGGAGCACTGATGCTCCAGTCTCCCGCAAATTTTACAGGAGTTAGTAAAGTATACCGGTCCAGCATAATATGCTGGAGTTCGTACACAAATGCACCAGAACTCCCGTATATTATACTGGACTGGTCCCTGTTGCAGCAAAATAGTGGCTATTTTTTATTGACTTGATAAACACTGGCTATTTTTTATTGACCAGTGTAAAAACTGGCTATACCATAATATTTTAACATTATATTCTGTAGCTACTAATTGCTTGCCATGGGATGTACGTCGTTGTATTCAATATATACACTGCATTCAATTCGGATGTATTCGTTCTTATATATTTTATGTTGTATTCAATTTCACTATATTGAATTCAATTGTATTCAAACAACAAAATTTCAAGAAATAGGATGTATATCGCTCTATACAATTCGGTTGTATATATTGTATTGAATTCGGCTATATTCATTCTTAACTATTTTACATTGTATTCAAATTGACGGTATTCAAACAACAAAAAATCACAAAACAGTAATAGTCGGATGTATTCAATTAATTGTATTCATTCGTAACTGCTTTTACACTGTATTCAATTTACTGTATTTAATTCGGCTGCATTGAAAATTACAGAATACACTCAAATTTGAGTGTATATGTACATAATATATTATATTTGTATCATCGTATATGACTCAATAGCAAAGAAGAAAAGAAAGTTCACTGGAAGATCGCGTCTTCCGGCTAAGCAAAACAATGTATACATTGTATTAAACAAAAAATTGAGACGAACAAAAATCCAGCCAGATCTGGGAATACACTATCACATTATATCTACCAAAATCCGATCAGACGAATACACTCAAATGTGAGATACAAAGAAGGGGAATAAGCCATGGATTCCGGCATCCCCGTTAGATCCAGATCTTCCTCCTCTAGTGTTTTCGCAGTCGGTAATGGACTAATCGCAACTTCGTGATTTTCATATTTGGATCTGACGGTGGAGATGAAAGAAGGGAGTATGAATCACTCATGATTATTCCTTCATTAAACCGGACTCAACTTTGACCCCAAAACCACGGCTGGATGCCTGTATCGGTTCGAATTTCTCAGTATCACATCGATTCTTCTATAAATTTTCTACTGTAGATATTATACAAAATATCTAGTGCGTTTCTCTTGGAAGTCTAAACCATAGGGTTCGAGATATCAAAGATCACAAACTCATAGAGGTTTATTATTGCTTGTACATAACATAGATGGAGGAATCCACTCGTTGAGGGTAAAGAGATAGAAAAAAAAAAGGAGAAAGAGTTGGGAGAAGAAAGGGTTGAGGGAAAAGTTGTAGGATCAGTCTGTATATATTTGTTCTTTTCTATAAAATATAAAAAGTGACTATAAATAATACTCCATCCATTTCAATTTATGTGAACCTATTTTTTTTTTGGTCCGTGCCATATTCTATAAATAATACTCCCTCCATTTTAATTTATGTGAACTTATTTCTTTTTTGGTCCGTGCCAAAAAGAATAACCTCTTTCCTTATTTGGAAACAATTTACCTTTATGCAATGATTTATAGCCACACAAAATATTTGTGCCTCATTTTACACCACAAGTTCAAAAGTCTTCTCTCTTTTCTTAAACTTCGTGCCCAGTCAAATAAGTTCACATAAATTGAAACGGAGGGAGTAATATTTTTTAAATGTTTTGGTTTATAGTAATAAATAGGGCGCATTATTTAGCTATATGTCACGACCTTAGTTATTAACTAAGTACACGTGCGGCACTTGACAACTCGCTCACGATTTTGCGCAACTTGCTCACGTTCTTGCTATGCCAAGTCAGTCTTACTACACTCAAAATCGCTAAGAGAATTGAAGAAAGAACACAAGAAAATTGTTAAAGGAAGCTTTGTATTGAAGAGAACTTGAATTGTTTTGCTTGATTGATGAATTACAAATGAATGCCCCTTATTTATACTAATCATTTAGGGACTAATATGTAAATAATAATTGTTCTACAAGTCCTTCCATATTTACAAATAAGTCCATTCTCTAGAATATTCTACAAGCCTAGAAGATTCTAAGGACTTTCCTAGAAAATCCATAGGATTCTAAGGTCTTCCATGAGAAATCTCCATATTTCTCTAGAACCTTCCTACAAGTGCATAAATATCTAGAGCTTCCCAAGGAAATTCTCCATAGTTCTAGAATATTCTACCAAGATTTAGTCCCAAATTTATGTAACACATCCATGTGGCAAAAATATATGCCAAGTGTCACCTATGTGGCGTGATGACATGGCAGGTCATCACACTCTCCCCCACCTAATATTGCGACGACCGCGGCGCAATGCTGTTGCATAAACTCTCGGATCTTATCTTTGAATTGCCACAAGTCTTCATATCGTTCCCACGTGGCCTCCTCCGGTGATTGCCCTTTCCAATGGACGAGGAACATAGCAGTGGCTTTTTGCCCTTGTTTTCGCCTGGCTTGGTAATCTATGATAGCCTCAATCTCCCGATCATGCGAGGCGGTGATAGTCATTGGCGCTCGACTTGATTGGCCCCTACTAGGATCATCCTTATCTTCATGATATGGCTTAAGCATGCTCGCATGGAAAACAGGGTAGATCTTAAGATACGACGGCATGTCAAGCTTGTATGAGATCTTGCCTATCTTGGCGACGATCTTAAATGGCCCCTCATACTTGCGAATTAAATTCTGATGCATGCCCCGTAGTGCCTTGAATTGCCTTGGGTTAAACTTCACCATGACCATGTCCCCAACCCTATAATCTGTGGGACGCCGCTTACGGTCCGCAAATTTCTTCATCTTCTTAGCTGCCTTATCCAAGTAGGACTTAGCAGTGTCGAGCTGCTCCTCCCATCCTTTAGCCATATGATAAGCCCCCAAACTTTTTCCCTCGAAGGCGGCTGGTAATGAATGTGGAGTTTGTGGTTGTTGACCTGTGGCTAGCTCAAATGGTGTCCGCCCCGTGGACTCACTCCGCTGTAAGTTATAAGAGAATTGGGCGATGTCTAGGAGCCTTGCCCAATCTTTCTGGTGCGCACTTACATAATGCCTCAAGTAGCATTCCAGTAAGGCATTGACCCGTTCCGTTTGTCCATCCGTCTGTGGGTGGAAACTAGTAGAAAAGTGCAGTTCCGTGCCTAGTATGTCGAACAACTCTCTCCAAAAGTTCCCAGTGAAGCGGGGGTCTCGATCACTGATGATATGCCTTGGTAAGCCCCAATACTTTACCACGTTCTTAAAGAATAACTTGGCGGCTTCCTTAGCTGTGCAACCCGGTGAGGCGGGCATGAAAGTGGCATATTTGGAAAATCTATCCACGACCACCATAATAGTACCATAACCGTCGGACTTCGGTAGGCAAGTGATAAAGTCCATAGTCACGCTCTCCCATGGACGCTCTGCAACTGGTAATGGCTCCAAAAGTCCTCCGGGTTGTTTTTGTTCAACCTTGTCCTGTTGACAGACAAGACAAGTCTGCACATAGCACTCTATGTCATCTCGCATGTGTGGCCAATAGTAGACTGACTCAACCAAGGCCCTAGTGCGACGTTGGCCTGGATGACCAGCCCACATTGTATCATGACTCTCCCTTATTATCCGCCGTCTGATGTCTCCAAACTTAGGCACGTAGACCCGCCGACCCGTGGTAAGTAATAGGTCATCTTCTACCCAAAAACGTCTCGTCTTGCCCTGGTTGGCTAACTCGATAAGTTGTTTGGCTGCTGGATCATGTTGCATGCCTTCTTTTATAGCCTCACGAATGTCCCAAGTTGCTGAAGTGATGGCAGCAAGCTCGGCCTTTCGGCTCAAGGCATCAGCTACAACATTACCTTTGCCCGGCTTGTACTCTAGCACATAATCAAACTCGGCCAAGAAGTCTTGCCACCTAGCCTGTTTTGGCGTGAGCTTCTTCTGCGTCTGAAAGTAGCTAGTAGCCACATTGTCGGTCTTGACCACGAACCTCGACCCGAGCAGATAATGTCTCCATGTACGAAGGCAATGCACAATTGCAGTCATTTCCTTCTCTTGCACCGTGTAACGCCGCTCCGTCTCATTTAACTTGCGGCTCTCAAATGCTATGGGATGCTTATCCTGCATCAGGACACCCCCAATGGCGAAGTCTGAGGCATCTGTGTGCACCTCAAATGTCTTGGCAAAGTTAGGTAATGCCAAGACTGGCTCCTCTGTTACAGCTGTCTTAAGGCCTTCAAACGCCTTTTGACAATGCTCCGTCCAAACCCATGGATTGTTCTTCTTTTGCAACTCGGTCAATGGTGCAGCCTTTGCTGAGTAGCCACTAATGAACCGACGGTAGTAGTTAACAAGGCCAAGGAAGGATCTTAACTCCGTTACCTTTGTAGGTGCTTCCCACTCCTGGATAGCACGTACCTTAGCCTC
>MU743080.1:26898-71454 GCA_026770625.1 Nicotiana glauca
CGTCCATGAAGTGGAACAACAAGTCATCATTGGTCAGGTTGGGGATTTGAAGCATAAGGGTAGTGAACTCCTTGACATAATTACGTATGCTCCCTGTTTGCTTCAATTCCCTAAGCTTGCGCCTTGCCTCGTACAAGACATTATTTGGAAAGAACTGTCGCTTGAACTCCGCTTTGAACTGATCCCACGTGCTAATAGTACATAGACCTTTATCCACGTCGGTCATGTTCATCACCCACTCTTTACCGAGCGAAACGTCCTCTGGAAGGACCTCCACTTCATCCTCGCTCGCCTCAGTGGCAGATGGTTCTTGGGATGTAAGCCCTTCGTTTGACACAACCTCAGGTGTCACCTCTTGGCTCTTGTTGGTGGCATTCCTCTTTTTGCTACGGCCGCTCTTGCCAGCAACGTCCTGGATGACGTTGGCTTGGGTGTTGGCAGCGTTAATTTCTCCGTCATTCGCCATTCCCTTAGTTGAAACATTCGCTCTGATACCACGTTGTCACGTCCTTAGTTATTAACTAAGTACACGTGCGGCACTTGACAACTCGCTCACGATCTTGCGCAACTTGCTCACGTTCTTGNAAACTTGAATTGTTTTGCTTGATTGATGAATTACAAATGAATGCCCCTTATTTATACTAATCATCTAGGGACTAATATGTAAATAATAATTGTTCTACAAGTCCTTCCATATTTACAAATAAGTCCATTCTCTAGAATATTCTACAAGTCTAGAAGATTCTAAGGACTTTCCTAGAAAATCCATAGGATTCTAAGGTCTTCCATAAGAAATCTCCATATTTCTCTAGAACCTTCCTACAAGTGCATAAATATCTAAAGCTTCCCAAGGAAATTCTCCATAATTCTAGAATATTCTACCAAGATTTAGTCCCAAACTTATGTAACCCTTCCATGTGGCAAAAATATGTGCCAAGTGGCACCTATGTGGCGTGATGACATGGCAGGTCATCACATATAGCATGTAAAACTTCCTTTCTTTTATATTGGGCTTAAATCGAATGTGCATGAATATGATGCAAGTTTTGACTTTATTTTTTTCAGCCTAATCAAGGATTAACTCTTAATTATCAAATTATAATTATCAAGTTGCCCCTTCAGCCCTTTACATAGAAAAGGGGAAAGAAATGTAAAAGGTCCGTCTAAGGATCATGAAGAAACTGGCTTCTTGCAATGAAATTTTAGCCAAACATGGAAAAGGTGCTAGGAATTTGTTAACCAGAGGGCTTCTGAGTTCATACAACCACCATTCGACTCAACCAACCTCGACGCTCGAGCATCGGGAGAGAAGGAATAAAAATGTTTAAAAGAAGAGACGGTCTTAGACCTTAACTGTTTAAATAAAGCGAGGTCAACTGCTGTTTTACCGGTCTGTCTGTCCCAATAATTGATCTCAAACCTCCCAAATAGAGGTGTAAAACGGCATTTTCTCCGAAAAAGAATATTAAAAAGTACAATATATGCATCTAGCAAAGTCAAAACTGTGGCTACTGCTAATTCTGATATTTCTGCAGTTGGTCTCTAGAAGGTAGTTCCACAGGCTTATCAATAATGTAATATTTATAATTTACAGTGTGCTTATCTGGGATACAAGCTTCAAATGAGACTTAGCCCTTGTCTTTAGGTAGAAAGATACATGACATTTTAACACAACAAAGGGTACAAGAAATTTGCAGACATTAACCAAGGGCAACAACAACCATATGGTACAATTACCTTAGGCAGGGGTCACTACTAACCATCAGTAGTCGAGCGACCCCAAGGGTATCCCGTTCATGGTATTTCGGGAGCCCTTTTGGTTCATATAATCATCACATCCAACGCCATTGCTAGGAAGCCTTTGTGCTTGGCCAGCATTTGGAAGATCAAGGCCCTCTTTCCCCATCTGTTGCACTTCAAGTGGAGAAAGTATCTTGATGTACCAAACATTGTTCACAAACTCCCTGAAGCAAGATAGAGATGGTTAAAAAAGCCATGGAAGAACTAGTTATACTAAAATAAACAGACTCGTGAAGAAAGTACAACATGTAAGTGCACATACGACCCAATACAGTAGAAATAGAATGCATGCCACAAACCATTGACTCCATCTGCAAAAAAACTCAATTAGCCAAGTCTCTACTTTTCCCTTCTTTTTTTTTTTTTTTTTCGCGATAACAATGGGGTCTGGGCCATCTTTTGTGCGCCTCGACTAATCTATAGGTACCTGCTACCTTCCATCAATACTGACATTGGATAACTTTGTCATCAAAATTTAGACGAAAAGAAATCACCTTACACCTTCTTGCCTCCATGGGATTTGAACCTTGATCTCAAATTTTTTTTATTGTTAAAGGTAAAACCCTGATACTTTTTTATAACCGTGGTGTCCGGACCAGCTTGCGCACACCTCCTACCAGCAACATGTACCAGGTAACTCTATCTACCAAAGCTTAGACAAATGGAAAGAAAACACCTAGTATTTTTGTCTCAGCTAGGATTTGAACCTGAGACCTTAGGTAGTTAAAACCCCTAATCACATAATCCATTGTAACTTCATTGACCGCTAGGCCACACCCTTCAATGTGCTAGTACAAAAAGGTTTTCCTCCAAGACGCTCGGTCAGCATAAGGGAAGACTGATTTTTATAGGTGGTAAAAAGAAAATATCATATATACCTAAAAAACTCATAGATCGAAACTATATGCATGGAGTCTAGAACGATAATTTGACCCCCCCCCCCAAACAAAAAAAAAAGAGACACGGGGAAAGGGAGGGCAGAAGAAAAAGGTTGTAGTAGCAAGCCTGTAAAAGAAAATAAAATTAATGGATTCTTACTGCCAGGGATCGTCGCCGAGGAGGAGAACATCATTCTCTCGGTCTACAAATACAAGCTGCCAGCCTGATCTCTCAGGGTCCTCCAACAAGCCTTCTAGCCCAAACATGTGAGCAAGCTCACTTCGAAGTTCGTGATAGCTGCTAAACTTGGAGATATCGAGTGACCGTCCAAAGGACCCTGATTTATGAACCTGCCAGAGACATGCAGTGTGAAACATCATAACACCGCAAAATATTTCCTCTTTAAAAACTTTAAAACTAGACAGCGTGTTTGGTCATGCAATTCAGAGAACAAAAGGTGAACTGATGTAAGACAAGCTAATAAAGCTCACCTTCACAAAGGTTCTATTAGTTGGATTTCCTTGGTCCCCATTTTCGGAGGACTGCAAGAAACCTGATTCATCTACACAACTTGAAGTTGTCATGTCTGAGTTAATGGGATACTCGTTGCCCGCAGTATTTGTGAAGGTAGAGGTAGCATAAGGAATAGATAAAGATCCATTATCACCACTACTATCCTTCATGTTGGACATACCGTTCTGCAGTATGTTCAAAGAGTCGGTATTAAATCCATACAGTGCATTGTTTTGGCTATCTTCTACTCCTCTATAATCAGAAAAAGATTCTCTGCCAGGAAAAGGGGGCAACAGAGAGGAAAGATCAGAGACTTTAGTATTGTGTGATATCACATCCTCAGGCTGGGGCACAGCAAATGGAGTAACCCGAGAAGGGAGCTGAGATTCTAAAGCAATTCGCTTTGATGATGAGGACGAAGACACTAGAGGGTGAGCTTGATGCATGTTAAGGACAGCAGACGCTCCATCACGGGAAAATGAACTCAACAGACTTTGCATAGTAGAATTACTAGATGCATTGACATGGTTACCAAGTACATCAGAAAATGTTTGCGAAGAACCAGTGGAACTTAAGACTTGCAAATGAGAAAGCTGGGGCTGCGCAGCCGAAGTCATCTGAGAGAGACTGGACATGGCCTTGGTTTGATGTTGATGTTGAAACTGCGAGGAGTTCACGTCTTGGTGTTGCTGAAGCTGTGGTTGCAGCAATTGCTGTTGATCATTATAATTCTGACGCCGCTGCAATTGTTGCTGAAGCATCTGTGCCTGAGATATTAACTGGTTTTCGGAGAAGCCGTGGAGCAGATTTTGCTGTGAATGAGAAGGCTGCAAAATCTGACTATGACTCAAAGATGCTGAACCGCCAGGTATACTTTGTTGGAACTGCATAAAGGATTGATTTGCAAGTTTCAATGGATCTAGTGCAACCATTGTTTGCAGAATGTCAGGTTGCAAACCTAACATAGAAGCATCAATTCTTGGCTGCATAAATGGAGTAACACCATATCCCTGGAAATTAAGTGACTGAATCCCTTGATCTCCTATGTCACCACGCAGCCACGAGAGTGGAGAATTCATAGTCATATCACCATTGGGAAAACCTGAGTGAACGAGAGGTAAACAAACCACTGAAAGTTAGAACTCAACCAAATTTACCTTGTTTCCCCAGGGCAAAAAAAAAAAGCAAGAAGAAACCATACCAGGGAGAGAAGGTAGTCCAGATGGCCAAGGCCTTTTTAGCCTAAGGGAGAAAGGAGAAGGATACATAGGAAAAGTTGTCAGAGGTTCAATTTCCCACAGCGAAACTCTGGGCTGCCTCTCCCCTGCAGTTGATTCATCCCATCCAACCTGCATCAGGACCAGCGACAAAAGATCTTAATTTATACACTAAAGGCACCACCAAACGCGTTAAAATTTACAAATTTAAACAAAGATACAAGTAGCAGTTAATTGATCTATTACTTTTATTAATGAACACCTGTTATAAAACTAACCTTTACAGACCGCCAATGTGAATTTGGCCAACGAACAGGATCTAAATCACTGATACCAGTAATTGTGCCCATATACCTGAATCAAAGATATTTAGATGATTAAAGTATGCATGAGAGAGAGAGAGAGAGGGAGAGTTGGGGGAAATTGCTGATGGTCAAAATCAATATTCCACACCAGCAACGAAAATTGAAATACTGAACTGGTTGTAAGAGGGTCTACATGTAAACATATTAACAGCGAAAGTATGGCATCTTTGTTCGTAGAAGAGGTGGCAGTAGCTCAAATATTTTAATCTCCTAGCTTTCTTTTCTCTTCCTAAAGGAATTTTCCCTGCTTTTAAATCAGCTAAAACTTCACAAAAGGCATCTTAGCATAGAATGACTTCACCCGCAAGCCCTAACAAATTTAACTACCCACCAAAGTCCGCCACCATTTTCACATAGATATCCCTCCCTTTTACTATAAACTTGGCTCCCCAAGTCAATTTTGTCTTTCAAATTACTTTACACTGCACGTGAAAGTCCAAGAAGATAAGACCTACCTACGGACACTCGATTCTTCTGTTTCAAACAGCATCCGGAACCTCATACCAACAGAAATCTGTGTATGATAAACTGCTTTAGCATACTTGGCAAGAGGTATGACAAACTCTGATGGACTTGCCCTGAAATTATGAAGCTAAAAGGTTAAACATGACTCAATTTTGTTAGCAGATGTAACAAAAAAAAGACTTTACCTTGGATTATAAAATATTGTAAAGCGGCTATTGGTTGCAGCTGCATGAGCCGCCGCAGCAAGGAGACCAATGTGCATGCTATCACTTGACAAAACTGAAGACGGCATAACGGTTTGAGGACGATTAGCACGTCGAATCCCCAAAAGCAATTGATTATTTTCATTCCTGATAGAAGGTGACAGTATTTTAGCAAAGATAAAACTGATATCAATGAACTGAGAGGGTGAAATGAGAGTGAGTTCCTTAAATTGCAAATGATTATCCAACTACATCACTATCAACTGGCAATACATCATGCAGATTCAGAGCTACCTTATTGCAGAAGAGAAAATGATACGGGTTCACAGTTAAAAGTCACAGACGTAAAAGATTGAAATCAATCCTTAATTCGTGAAGAATCTCAGTTTGGCTTACTCAAATTAGCAAATGACAAGCAACACAACTAGGCCAAATATGATTCTGCACTTAAAATACTTACTGCCATTTATCTGAAACTATATAAATCATTTGAAAGTTCCGGATGGTGGAGTGGAATCTTATGAAGAATTAATAAAAGGTACAGACAAAATCTTCTACCAGATAAAGATGACTGCATCGCCCGCAACAAGTCTCTTTGCACTTACGAACACACTCCATCCTGTTGTCAATAGATGCCTCTTTGGTTGGCCTAAACATGAGCAACCAATTAGAGTGCTGGTAATGCTTGCGCCCAATTTTATAAGTGATAACATGGCAAATGACCAGAGTTTGATTATATAATACTCCCTCCAGCACAAAATTAAGAGATGCAAAATCTGAAACATGCAAAGTACATTCTTCGGAAAGCAAGCAGCTCAGAGGAAAGCAGCAATCTTTTCTACTCTGTCTGTGTTTGTGTATAGATATTTTTTGGGATTGAAGTGAAAGGACAAGTCGGTAAAGATGAAAATGATAAACAGCTCAGCTCAATGTTGTGACTTTATATAGTTCATATATAGACAAAAAAAACTAATCTCGAGCTTGAATTTTCTTTTTCTTTCAGGTACATTTGGTTCATGGTACCAACTAGAAAAACAGTACTCCCTTTAAGCTCTGCCTGGACAGAAACCCACCACGAAAAATATGCCGGAATTTCCATTCATTTCCATGGAGATCTTTTGCAATCAACTCTTGACAGGGCGGCTGCTGAGAGTAATCCTGCAAGAGCAAGACACATTCATCATGAGATCATTGAGCACTACAAGGATACTACAGAATCCAATGCTGATGAGACACAACAAAAGAAAAAGGAAAAGAGAACCACAATGCTGATGAGTTCTGTCGAAGGGACCTACAAGAGGGGGGAAAACTTTTTCTGCTGCACGTCGGGGGACAGAGAATCCACCATGAGTACTGGTGTCACTTGCCGTCAAGGTTTTGCAGAAATAGTTGGTTGGTTGTTTACTCGGGATGCCAAGTTCTGCTGGTAGAAGGCACACATCCTTTTGCTCTTGCTGCATAGAGTAAGTCCGTTAACACAATATAATTAGTAAAACTGATTTAGAAAAGGTAGGAAGTGACATACTGCACTTAGTGGCTGCAAAGTCATTTGAGCATATACTTCATCGGTCTCAACGTCTGCCTGTAATATAAAAAGTCTTCAGAATAATACCCCCCCGTAACAGAAACGCAAATAGATAACACATCACAACTAACAATACTAACTTACATGCATTGTCAGGTTGTGAAGCTGACAAATTAGCTGAGGTGGTAAACCAGGATAGTTAGGGATATGAGCATCTACTTCCTTGTTTGTCGAGGCAGCAACCTGTAAAATTTAAATTAGATTGAAGGCGTCTAAAACTCTCAAGTCAATCCTTCCTTAAAGAAACTCAGGGAGCTACTTAAAGCTAAAATAGGAAGAATGTACCTCAAGAAAAATCAGTTCACATACAATTCAATGGCTCGTGGCACAAACAATAGCAGCATACTCTATTTAGCCACTAAAACTAGAGGTGCAAGCTTTAACAGAACATCACATGAAATTAAAAGGCAAGTTACACATTCCGGCCAAAACTAATTACTTCCGCTCGCCAAATATACAAAAAATATGCATTGATTCTGTATAAAATATGTATTATACATTAATTAAAAAAATATACATTTTTGCGGCTATTCAGTTTAGTTTTCCCGATACTAATTAAATGAGAACCATATCAAAAACTGAAACTTCAATGAGCTACACTGTGAAACATAATATATCTACAACTAACCTGTTCACTATGCCCTTGAGGAAAATAGACAACTCTGCTTCCTACAGGAGGAAGCGAAACTAGTGGCCCGGCACACGCATGCCACAGCTCTGAATTCAGGCATTTCTTCTCCCCTGCTGCTGTAAGTTTAAGCATAAAAATATAAACTTTACTAATTAATCACTACAAATAATGCTTCACTTGAAGTCCACCAAAGAAGTAAGAACAACAAACAAACAAACCTTCCTCTGGTTGAGGATTGAACCCAGCTGAAGATACCCTCATTACAGCAAATCAAACTAACTCCTACCAAGAACCTACTTTTCACTAGTTAAACAAATAACCCAAAAAGGGCAGCTCTCAAAAAATATAAAAAACCAAAAAAATGAAAACTTTAGTCTTTTTAGTATAACCCCCACCCCCCACCCCAAGCAAAAACCAAGCAACAAGAAACCATATTTTTCATCCAAACCCACTTCCACAACTAAATACCACCATTAAAAACTGCTTCATACTTGTCCCCAGATCTTCAATTACTCACTGGAAAATAAAACAAACACACAAAAAACTACACAAACCCTAAATACCCTTTTCTTGAAATAAGCTACAGAAGCAAGTCAGCAACTGAACTTAGCAAAAACTCAAGCAGATCTTAAAACCCTTAAAAAAACTGGGGGTATGAGTTAAAACTAAGTAGAGAGCACAGTAAAAGAAGCAACTTTTTGGCTACTTCAAGATCTCTGTAAGAGCTCAAGTTGGCTATTTCAGTAGATCTCTTTCTCTCTCTCTCTATCAACTGTCCTTTTTCCCTTTTTCTTTTCTTTTTCTTTTCTTTTTCTTTTTCAGTGATTTTCTTTTTCACATATTGAAAGCTACAGAAGAAAGGAAAGAGCAAAAAAGATGAGGGGACCCCAAGAATTTAAGGAAGCTAATAGAAGTGAAAGATTGTGTGAAAATGCTGCCAAGTTTGGGAACTGTTCTTTTAGCACCTCGTTTGGAATTGTCAATTAGAAAAACTATTATAATATGAGAATTCAGAATTTCATACTATTCTGAAGAAGGGCGTCTTAGCTTAACTGGTAAATTTGTTGTTATATGATCAGGAGGTCACCGGTCCAAAATATAAAAATAGCTTCTTGCTTTACAATAGACCCTTGTGATCCGGTGTTTTCCTCAACTCTGCATATAAGTGTACTGGGCTGCTCTTTTTTTATTTTATTCCAAAGCTCAAACATAAGACTTATTTATCAAAGTGATTCTATATGCCTCCCACGCCAACTTTTAACAAGTATTTTAGTTGGCATTTGGACATAAAAATTATATTTTGAAAAAAATAGTATTTGAAATTTAAAATTATATTTTGATATACATTTTACTTGAAAATATAGTAGTTTTGTGAGTGCGAAAAAAAAATCTGAAATTTTTGAAATTTTTTATTTTTGAAAAGCTTATTTTCGAAAAAGTTCCAAAAATGTATATAAAATATCATGAACAAACACATTTTTGACAAAAAAAAAATACGGACAAACGGGGCCTTAGTAATACATAGGGTGAAAAAGGTACTAATAATACTCGGGTAAAAATATTTATAGTTTTAAAAATACCTCTAAAGAAGCGGCTTATTTTCCTCCTTGCTTTAGAACAAGGTGCTTTACTTCAGATTAATGCTTCTTGTTTGAGTAGATAAAAAAAATAGTAGTAATAAATTGTAGTAAATTACGTTGTTATATAATTTTAGATGATTTTTTTTTATTTAATAACTTTGCAAACGCTATATAATTCTCGATGTTGAATATAAAGTTGCTTAAAGAAATTAAAACCTTGTCATATATGCTATTAAATAAAGTTAATTTTGACTACTGCACAATTTAAATATAAAAAAAAATCGGCACATATCATAAGTATCCTTAAAACATGTTATCTTAAATAAGTTATTGCATCTATAATAAAGGGAATTTAAAATTTTAAAGTAGAAAAGTTAGAAGTACCTTTTGTTAGCAAACTAAAGACATAATGCAATAATTTTTGAGTCATTCATAGCATAACAAAACATCAAATACTTTTTCATCAATATTAACCTCTACTTTAAATTAACTAATTATTTTTGCTCCATCTATCTAAAAAATAATGACACCATTATTATTCGACAACATAATTCTTTCGTATTTTAAAAATAGTTTTAACTAAATGAAAATTATGATTTCCTAGTATTTTTATGTTCGTTTTGATAGGCTTGATTTAGGGGTCAGTTTGCATGTATTTTGACGGAATAATTTCTATCTCCTACTAATATAAATATGGTACAACTTTTATGTAATTTTTCGAATAAGCACATATTTAATATTGCTACTATTTTCAAATAGGTGTGAGTAAATATTCAAATATCATAAGCTAAATTACGCCACCAAAAAAGACTTGGTGCAGCAGATGGGTTGCTCTTTCCTTAACCAGAGATCTCGGGTTCGAGCCTTGTATATGAAAAAATTCTTCGTAGGAAATATTTTCCCCCAAATGAGACTTTACGTGGCGTAAATCTAAATATAATTAGGTTCCAATGCGATACCAAATATCGGATGGAAAATAAAAAAATTGTAGGATAACCTCAATGGAAAAAGGTTGGAAGAGATAAGTGGTAGAAGGTGCGTGAATCACTGTGCTACCTTTTATTGACAATCATTGTAGGTTCATTACCTAATCACAAATGGAAATGGCAATATATAAACATACGAATATATATTAATCAACGCAAAAAAATATAAAGTTGGCCGGAGGATTGAAATTAATGTGCCGAAAAGTATATTAAATGTGTATTTTTTTTCCATATAATATACATATATATAGAAAAATATTTTATCGATTATTATTTTTGGGAGCTATTAAAAACAGGGGCAGATGCATGTTATAGGGTATGGGTGCTTAAGCACTCATACTTTTGGAGCCATACACTATTATTTATATTAGTCATAGGGTACGCGCATTGCGCGTGTAACCATATCAATGATATAAAATTCTTAAAAATTATATAAATATTAAATTTACGTGCCCTGAATTATAAAATAAAATTAGATGAAAGTCTTTATGTTTTTAATATAATATAGATAAATAGATAGATATTACAACGGAAGCAAAATCTTATCCAATTTTAAATTTCTAATGTTAGGAGTCCTACTTAATTCAAATAGAAAAATTTAATAAAATTTTAGATAATTTTAAATATTACAAAAACTAAATAATTATTTAAATTATAGTACAATGTTAGATGTTTTGGAGTAAAACTTGTTCAACTAACACCTTTGCTGGATCACATAATTATAATCTTTGTAATTCATTTGTTTTATCTTTCATTCACCTAATTATACATTATACATTGTAGAAAATAATACAGAATACCAAATACATTATGTATATAATATATGTATTTATTAATACATTATGACAATTATTACTTTTAGTAAAAATAGCATTTAGTCCTGTGTAGAGCCGTCAATATGGGGTTTGGCCCGTTGGGCCAGTCCAGCCCGTGATTTAGTAGGGTTGGGCTAGGATATTTGGAGCCCATGTGAAAATGAGGCTTTTAAGCCCGGCTCGAGTAAGCCTGTGGCCCGTGAGGCTTGACTGAGGCAGGGTTGGGCCGGCTCGTGTGCCTAATAAAACTACTTATTTAAAATATGTAAAATAAAAAAAAATATATGACACGAATAATAACAAGAAGAGTATCCCAAACTTAAAGTTTATAAAGTTTATCATATTAAAAGATCAAAGCCTTAAAACATTAATTAGTTTTAAAATTTTAGTTATTCTTAATATTTAACTAATTAATATTGCATACGAATTGTAAATGTAGATAAAAGTACGGATGTTAAGTCAACCTTATCACAAGCGGATTCAATTGTGTTTGATGAAGATGATGTATGTGTTGGATATCCCATAAGCGTCATGGACGTTCTCTTGAATATTTTTTTTTTTTGAGTTTTGACTTTTAGTGATGAAATATAGTCTTGTCTTTTACCTTTTTAGTATTTATTGTGGTATATTGGAACGGTGTACAAAGTTATTAAGTTCTGTGAAAATTTTTCAATAAGATTTTTTTAACTTTTAAATATTTATCTTTTTTAGGTTAGAATTTAAAATATATATATATATATATATAATTATATTTAAAAAATGATGGGCCGGCCCGTGGGGGGCCCGCGGACCACATAGGACTGGGTGGGTTGACTATTATAAGGCTCATCGAAATGGTGGGCTAGCCCAACCCAGCCCGGTACTTGCTAAAGCCAACATGAAATGGGCTGGGCTAGTCCGGACTCGCCCATATTAACAGCTCTAGTCCTGTGTCATATATACAAATACTATTTTAAGAGTTATTTCAATCCTTGTTTATTATTATTGATGTCTAATATTTTGAAGTCTATATATTACAATATTATTTAAATTCTTAATTGGATGTTTTCTAATGCTATACGAATTGTACAAATACTAAAATAATTAAGTGAAAGCTGGAAATAAGAACAAAATCCCATCGTCGTTGACATACATGAGTTTTTTCACCTGTTTCCTTTCAATCCTTTTTTTAAAATGTTTTTTTTTTCTCTTTAATATAATACTCCTAATCTGAATGGAGTTGAAATTTTAAAAACTTTATTAGCAAAACGAAACCTTACAAAGTGGATGAAACTTTCCAAGTTTGGATCGAAAAGTGCATGAATTCTAGAATTAAAAAATAAATACTAAATATAAGGAAAATAATTAACTGGATACTCCTAATTAAGTAAATGCTCATGTATAAATATTTCTAAATATTAGGAGAATAGTCTAATGACTATTTTGTCCAATGTGAACTATATTTTAAAGGGTAAAAAAGACAAACGATATTTCGTTAAAGGCTTTCGTGCTTTTAATATAGTACTAGTCTTAGAGTACGCATTTTGCGCGTGTACCCGTATCAATAAGTACTAAATTTATCAAAAGATACGTAAATATAATTAGGCAATAAAAATAATAAATATTAGTATGTGTTTCCAGTTAGCCAACTCAAAAATAAAGAAATCACGTGCAAAAGTTTTTATATGTCTTATTTTTACTTTATTTTGTGGGAATATCTTATGAAAACTTTTGTTATTTTTGTGACCTAATACATGAAAAAATTAATATATAATTACTTTTATAAAGACTTGTCACATAAAATAAATAATAAATTGAATATTTTGGTCTTTTAGAGATTTGCGAATGAAGAAATTGCTCATATACCTCCTAAAAAATTAATAGTGACAATACAAAGTCTAAAAATAACTAATATTGAGTTAATATTTATAATAAATATGTTAGTATGAAAAAAAAAATAGTGATACATTGTCATTTATAAAACTTAATGCGGAAAAGAAAAAAGATGGTAACTCATTTACATTTTGTCTTCCTATTTTATCTTTCATGTTTTAAATTTATATTTTTATCAAATATGACTCTTGATACTTTTACTCTATTTTCTGATTCTTTTACTATCAATGCTCTTCTTACAAAAATAAAATTTACGAACCTTAATAGCTTCGTGAGGTTGACAAATGATATTACTTATATGATGAATTTGACAAAAAATTCAGAAACTTTTTTCTAATTAATTAATTCAAAATCTTAATTATTTATTCTCAATATTTTTTTTAATGTAATCTTAATTGATTTTTACCTTTTAAATATAATAATTTCCTACATAATTCAAGTGAGAAAATATAATAAATAAAGTTTTATTCATTTAAAAGTTCTTAATATTAGAAATAAGTAAATGAACCCATATTCTTATATTTTACTTAGAACAATAAGTAAATGCCCCCAGTTATTATTCACAAATTGTATTTCTTAATTTTAATTTAATATATGCACTTGATGATTTGATGCATTCACCGATTGCGGAATGCTCTTCTCTAACTCTGAATGTCCCCTGAAAGTTATGTAACTCCTCTAATTATAGTTGTGGAGGATGGACAGTCCAACTAAATATGAACTCTCTTACTTGATTCTGATTGGCTCTAGTCATTTTAGTCACTTGGCAACATGTGGTTGGTTCTTGCTTTTTGACTTAGATTACTACATCATTTAACATGTGACGTCATCTTTTTGGGCTTGCAATTTGGCTGGATATGTCATGTCACTTGACACATGGCATGAGTTGGGTTTTAAGATGAAATGGACCTTAGGCTTGCAAATAATAAAAATGGACTAATTTAATTTGTAAAGTCCAAATTAATTATTTAACCCAATTGAATTTAATCCAAATTTTATATGGATTAGAACCAATAAATTTTATATGTATACGGATGACGCGTACTTCAAGGCTTGTCGGGGTGTAAGCTTGCTGAAACGAACAACGAGACTTGAAGTACCAGTGAACGTTGATATTTTTGTTTTAGCACTTGTGGTGATTTCTGCTGGTCAAATCTGAACTTTTATCCAGTTGCACATTTATGTGAAGTGCTAAATACAAACTCCAAGCAAAAATTAACCTTCCAATATTTTGGTTGTAGAACACATGTGTGCAATGTAATTTAGTTTGGAAGTAGCAATTGTAAACTATAGAAATGGAAAATTCTTGCAAATTATTAGACAATTTTTCATGTTACATGTTAGGCCTCTTTCCTTTTTTACCAAAAGCAAACAAGGAAAAATATTCCTTGATCTTGCAGGGCAAGGCAACGTTTTTTTCGTTTTATTCACTTATAGCTCAGACTATCCCTATGAAAAGAGGACCAAGCCAACTAGTTTTTCATCACAGTTGAATACCAAACTCCTCTGTCTAACTGGATCGAAGCACCAAAACTTATACTAGAGTTTCTTTCATCTCCAATTGCTTTCTCGAACTGCTTGCACTCGCCCTTTTTTCATTCCTTTTTTGTATCTCCTTAATTTTTTTGATTGAGTCATGACTTGCTCTCTCTCTCTTTTTTGTCCTTATGCAACATATCATTCAATTTAATCAGGTAGGAAAGAGAACTAGAAGCAACCAAGCATGCGCCATGCAATAAATTGGGGATGCAGTTGTGCTTCCTGTATTGCTTCTTTATTTAGAATTAATCCACATTGAAGAACTCCACCAGCATGAGAAGCCAAATTTGCAAACTTTGAGCAATGGAGATCACTGTTCAAGATTAAAAAAAATTGCCGCAAGTTAAAGCTTCGTGTCATGGGCACCGATACCTGCCATGTTGAGCTAGACTGTCGTGCTGCTTCCGATGTCTTTTTTATTTCAAACTAAAGCGCCATGGTGCTGAATCATCGTGCTATTGGCACATTATCTAGAAAAACTTCGTGTGGTTGGCATCAAGGATTTCCAAAATATTTTTCTTTTGCAGGATTTTGCGAGAGTACCAACGGTCTTGATATCCCTAAGGAGATGCACAAAATTCCTATATGATTTACAACAAAACACTTGTCTCTTTGTTACGGCCTGGCGAGAGAGACATATGAAGAGTCCTTTCAACTTTGGCGACAAAATTCCTACTTTTAGAGGCTTGGAGAGACAATATTTTATCACTGGCGAGTGATGGATACAAATTATTCATGTAATTTTATATGTAAAAATAAGTTTTTTAAATAAAATATAAATAATAATATCCTATCCTCGCATATTTTCTAACAAATCTTGTAGGAAAAAGAAATTATGAAAAAGAAAGAAAGAAGCTAAACGACACGAGGATGAAGCAAAGCCACAGTTGCACATATCGTCTTTATATTTGCAAATGTGGAATATACATATTGGCTTATGGAAAGAGACAATTAGAGATGAAAAGGAGTATAGTTGCATATGTGTATATACGCAAAGGTCACATTCGCATATACGGAACCTACATTTGCAAGTCTAAATCATGAAGTCAAGAATGGAAGCAAAAGAGTCATAGATGCACATGTGGAATATTTATTTACAAAGGTCACATTCGCATACATGGAACCTACATTTGCAAGACTAACTCACGAAGCCAAGAGTGAAGCACGAGTGCCATAGTTGCATATATTGAATCTATCTACACAAAGGTCACTTCGCATACATGGAAGTTACACTTGCAAGACTAACTCATGAAGTGAAGAGTGAAGCACAAGTGCCATAGTTGCATATATAGAATTTACGTACACAAAGATCACTTCGCATACATGGATTTCACATTCGCAAAAGTGGAACATGACAATAGCTACTCATCTTTTCCTATAAATAGCAAGATCTCTTTGTATAAGCATATTCAATATTTGTAAGACAAGAACTAGTCTTGGTCTTCTTTCATTGTAGTGAAAATATTTCCTTAGTCTTTTAAATATTTCTTGTATTCTAAATATCTCTTCTAGCTTTTCTTACTCCATAATGGAGTAATATTTTTTTGTTGTTGGATAGTTGATGAAGCTTGATATATTTTATAATACTATCTAAGTTTTATATTCTTGGCTTGAAATTTTTTATTTACATTTCATATTGTGCTTAAATGATGGTTTCTAATTACTCTATTATCACGTCTATATATATTATTTATAAGTTATTCATATATTAATTTTGTAATTCTCGCGGAGAAAAATTAATATATAATAATTGATGAATAAAATAGTAGAGTGAAAATAAATTTTCAGTAAACTATTATTTTAAGTCATTAATCTTACTTGCCTCAATTTTATTTCTCACGGAGGAATTGTTGTAGGCGAGATTATTGATCCTTAGTAAAAATATTCTCACGAAATTTTACTTTCTTTTAGCACAATTCAAGCAAGAAAAATATTTAGGTTTAAACGTCACTAGTCTTAAGTTGATTAATTAACATAATTCTCACGGAGTGTTATTAATTGGTTATTTCTTAGCTAGCAAAATATCAATGTATTAAAAATAAGCAATTATTCTTTATAGAAATAAATGTAGAAATTGAGATTTTATTATAGTAATATTATCACGTCAATTCAATAATTACCAACTCCTTTTTAAATTATAAATATTCCATAAGTATTTGTTTTGATTAAGAAATTAATAAGTTTAAAACCTCTCTCACTTTTTATCAATTTGATTCTCTCAAATAGTAGTTAAAATATTACAAATATGTAGCATAGATTATCCAGTCTCTGTGGGACGATATCTTAAACCATATTAGAATTTGACAGAGTACGAGCAAAAAATTCCAATACACATTTGTCACGACCCAAACCGAAGGGTCGCGACGGGCACCCGGTACCTTACTCAATCGAGTACCAACATAACATATCTTTCTTATTATACTATATTGAGTAAATGAGCCCGAAACCCTTCATGAGATAACAAGAATAAAACATAAGGGAATACTTAACATATGACGACCCAACATGATATACAAACTTATACATGTGACATACGGGCCTACATGACCGACTTGACCATGTGTAAACTCAACACATAGGCCAACAAGGCCATACGTGTATCCATAAACCTGACATCTGTCTACAAGCCTCTAAGAGTACATAAAAATCATAAAGGTTGGGACAGGGACTCGTCATATCAATCAATACATATCCAAAGCATACTGACCAAATAGGCAACTCTGGAGCAAATGGAATGCACCAATACCTCCGCTGAGTTGATAGCCTACTAGGAGGAATGTCAACCTATCAATTGGGACCTGCGGGCACGAAACGCAGCGTCCCCAGGCAAAAGAGACGTCAGTACAAATAAAGTACCGAGTATGTAAGGCAGAAAAACATAAACAAGAACAGTAATATAAAGAGAGATGGAGGAGATACAAACATGTAACATCTGCGTGCCTCTGGGGCTACTGACATGAAATGCATAATACATATATATACATAAATTTTTAAAAACATACGCCTCTGTAGGTATCATCATCATTATCATATCGTACCCGGCCTCAAATAGGACTCGGTAAAAATGTACCCGGCCATCATAAGGCTCGGTAGAATCGTCCCCGACCACGTGGAGCTCGGTAAATCCAACTGATCAGTGGTTTCACAATAGGTGTCGTACCTGGCCTACTATAGCGCGGCTCGGTAGAGTAAAATAGATACTATATATAATGCATGCTAGACTCATGGAATTCCGTTCTAAACCTTTTAGAGTGACTTAAGGTCGTTGCACCCTTGATTAACATTATGGACATCATACCATCAATATGAGCTTGAGCTTCTATAGGATTCAAGGATCAAACATACTTGCTTAAAATAACTTTATAAGAAAAGAACAACATGTGCAACCTTAGTTTCTAGGAGTAGATCCGTTATGAAATAGTGTATTCATTTCACTTTAGATCATGCCCAAAAAAAGAAAGAAATGCCTTAAACATACCTTAACCATGGTGAGTCCTTAATATCTCCCAAGAACCTCTTCAAAAAACTCAACTCAATCTACCATTGCATAAGGAGATTCAAAATTAATATTGAACAAAGGCTAAGCCTGCAACATAAACTTTTAGCTCGTTTATATAAATTCGGGCAGCATCTCCCCTATAAAAAGAGCCTCCTCCAATACCATATACCAACAACAATTACCAGAGAAATTCAGCAATACATAATTATCAATAACAATACACCATAAAATAACAACAAGTCATAACTATTTGACGACGAGCGACAATCTCTAATCGGAACTTGTATACCCCATATTATCCCTTATAGACTTTTTAATTTAACTTAATAGTATCATTAACATGATAATGAAGTCATTCATCAATAATTCCATCCTTATACCATATATCCGTAACAAAGAAAATGATCCACAACTCTAATTATTCTTAATTAGCAACTTTATTCACTAGTTAATGTCTAGTTCATCCATTTAACTCAAGCGATGTCAATATAACCTCAAGCACCTGTAGGAACACAATATAATTACCTCCTACAGTATATGCAAGTCTAAATCCATATTGTATTTAGCTTACAACAATCCAACACACCCCAATCAATTCATACCAAAAACGACGACTATAGTAGTGTCCAACACCCCGAAAATATTATAAAGAATGACTAATCCATCATTTCAATATTATGTGGTGTTTCTTCACACCATTTATCCTCCAAAAACTCCATTAAATATAAGAAAATATATACATCCCAAAAGCTACACGAAACAACTCACAAAACAGTCCATTACAAACCAAATAACTCGAACTCACGGCTTTCGATCACTGTCCCGTGAGTTCTAAATATTATAAAATGAATTAATCAACCTTACTTGATATTTAATATATTGAAACTAGAAATTAGGCATTTTTATTAACTTCAAAATACCTTCCAAAACTCAAAGTACAAAGAAAAAGAGAGGCTATATAGCGATACTTACGTCGTGGGGATCGTTCTTGTGTTAGTACTTTTTGATTTCGTGCCTCGGATGATAGTATTGTTGAAAATACTTATGGAGGAGTTGAGGGTGAGTTTAGGAGTGTTTATGGTCGAGCTCTCTGAAAAAATAAAGTGAGAGATGAGACAGAGAGCTAAACATCCCATTTTCTAAAAGTCAAAAAGGTGCCACGTGCCACGCTCTCATTGGCCCTTTTTCAAATGCTTATATCTTTTTATCTGGATGTTGTATGAATGAACTGTTAAGAGAGTTGGAAACTAAATTCCAAGACCTTCAATTTGATATATAATATGTCCTCAAAAGACCTCATATAGCACACGAAATTTATTACTCAAAAAGCTTCATTACAAGGCAAATCCTTAGTCGGTTTTTTCGCAACTTAAATACGATTTTTCTCAAACTTTATACTTCATATAAAAACATCATATATAGTCATATCATGGCTTTAAACTCATTTAAATTATGATTAAAAAGTCTCATATTCATCTTAACTTGCTTAACACTTCGACAAACATTTCTTGTCCTTGTAGAAGGATTTCATCCTTTCGATCTTACATCAATTGACTCACGATGTACTTTTAGGTACAAAAACATGGGCTGTAACAACATTGGCTTCTTCAACGAGCCAATATGTACCACATCGCGTCATTGCAGGTTGACGAAGAAGACAACTGGAGTAGGCCTTTCCAACTTCGGCGACCAAACCCTTAGCGCGTCTCTGCAAAAATATTTATTTCTCGATGCAGGAGTGATGAAATCACAAGACGCTTCTTTCTAAATAATCATAACACGAGGGGTTGGAACATATAAAAAATTCAGCACCAAATTCTTTGAGGATTAACCACAATAATTTTTTTGAAGCTGATAAGTGTGTCCAGCGTTTTAACTTTACAATATTGTACAGTCTCACCAAAAGATTGATATCTCGAGCTAGGAGTGTCCGAATCATAATCCGTTTATGTCGTTGGAAAGAACTCTCTGATATCCGTCACACCTGAAAATTTCACAACAAGATTCTCTCATAATGGTTGCAATGATATTCTTAACTTGCTCCCGGTGTCTACTATACTTGCAATCCAGCTTTGCGCACTCCTGTTAAAAAATTCATATCTCGATCTAGGAGAATCCAAACTGCAATTCGTTTACGCTGTTAGAAAGTAAACTCACAGAGCTGCAACACATATGAATTTCAAGTTAGAACTACGTTCGAGCTAGAAATAGAAAATTCTCAAAATCCACCTAGCTCTAGTAACTTTTAGATTCGTGTAGTTCCAGCGAAAGAAATAGTATCTTGAGCTAGGGGACTCCAAATTGTAAACAATTTGTGTTTATGGAAAATTTACATCCAAATCTACAACGTACAAAATTTGATAGGCATAACATCTTCTATACGGATGGCAATAGTTTTTTCAAAATTAATCTCGTTGTCGGTTGAACTTGCTTTCCATCTCTATGCTCTCTAAGTTATCATGCGAATGTTTTTTTTCCTTTGAAATTGACTTTACAATCTTGTATGTAGTAACTTTGACTATCATGCTTCACAAATCTTATCTCTTCTTTTTCTTTTGCAAGCTCGCAAAGGAGCTCAAAGGTTCCGGATATCCGACTGAGATGTCATACAGAATGCGGATATGTTGAAGCTTTGAGCACGCAAAATCTCTATGATAAAGAAAGAATTATTATAGTAGATCGTCATGCGAATCCACCCCTTCACCAACTATTGCACTTGAATTGTTGATAATCTTGAACTTCATAAATGGCAGCTCCCACGATGATTGAAGGTTTTTTCTAAAGAGCGACAACTTCCCATATATGGGATCTCCAACCAACACTTGCACAAGAGAAACACATCCTGCTCGAGGACGAATAATGGGGTCAAAAGATCGTCACAAATATTAAACGTGAGAGTCTTACATTGGAAATGATGTATTAAATGTGGAGACGTCATACAAACTCAGAAAATCATTCAAGATGCCAGCAACATAGCCTAGTTTACTATCATTTTCATTACTTAGGATTTTGTATAGGATGATGTCTTATTCCTTTCGTCTTCACATTTTTTGGATGTATCAACTTTTGCAAGATTAAAGCTTTTTTGGATGTATCAACTTTTGTAAGATTAAAGCAATAAAATATCTCTTACGCTTTAATGCAAATTGTCTTCGTCGTCGTATTTATATATGTCTCCACACTTGAAAGAGTTAATGTGATAATCCCATAAGCCAAAACTTTTCTTTTATAAACTCATGCAAATGAACTTAGAATGAACTCTAAGCTGCCTACGTACTGCGATGAAGAGGATCAGTCATAACGTAGTTCAGAGGGGGTGAGTTTTTTTTTGTTTTTTTTATGTCCTAATTTTTTTCCAGGCTACCTTTTGCGAGGTTTTCAACCTAGCGGACTTTTGTTTCCCGTCTGTATACAGTTTACACTCATGCGGGCCATGAGTGTAGCAACGTACAGTTTAGCCTTATGCATCAAGGAGCTTCATGTCTTGTAGTTTAGGCTCGTACATCGAGGAGCATAAGTGATTTTGATGGAAAGTACTACTTCAAAAAAATTCCATTGATCAGACCAACTCTAATACCATCCTTATCAACGATTTTGTATGTGCCACTTGAATAGGCTTCCTTCACAACATATGGCCCATTCCATTTTGAGGTAAACTTACCGCCTATGCATTTGTTGAGGATTATGGGTCGTCAAACAGATAGGATTAAGTCTCCCACTTGTAATGATCGTGGACGCACTTTTTTGTTGAATGCTCTAGCTAGTCGAGCTTGATAGCACTCCAATTTTCATTCCACTTCTAATCTTTTCTCATCCAATACCTCTAAACTCTGCTAGGCGAATGTCAGCATTCTCTTTAAACGTGAATCCTTCTTAGATTGCGATGTGCAATGATGGAATTTGTTGCTCCAACAGAAGGACTGTTTCTATGCCATATACCAAAGAGTAATGAGTTTCTTGTATAGCAGTTTTGAAGGTTGTTCGGTATGTCCACAAAGATACACCAATTTTCTCATGCTAGTCTCTCTTTTTCTTTGCAACCACTTTCTTCGAAAGTTACCAAGCGTCTTGTTAAAAGCTTCAGCAAGGCCGTTGGAAGGTGCATTATAAATTGAAGACTTATGTTGTTTGAAACCAACTTCTCGCACAGACTCTTCACGAGCTTTTTGTCAAATGTTATTCCATTATCAGTAATTATGTATCTTGGTATTCCGTACCTAAAAATTATATATGACTTGATAAAATCAACAACAGTTTCCTTTTTCACTTACTTGAGTGGAACAACTTCAGCCCATTTAGAGAAGTAATTTGTAGCGGTCAATCTAACCCTTTGATGACTTTGGAAGTGGTCCAACAACGTCAAGTCCCCGTGCATCAAAAGGCCATGGAGCTACAGTTGGATGAAGAGGCTCTGGAGTTGGTGCATGTAGTTGGCATGAAATTAACACGTTTGACATCTTTTGGCATGATCCATGCAATCCTTCACCATTATCGTCCAGTAGTAACCCATCCTCTTGATACGAAAATGGAGCTTGGGAATAGATTGGTGTGCTCCATATGAGCCAGAATGTGTTTCCTCCATTGCTTGGCGGGCTTATTCTTTATCAAGACATTGCACAAATAGTCTTTCAAAATAGCGGCGAAACAATGTCCCCTTATAGAAGATGAATCGTGGTGCTCTTAGTTTGATGTCTGTTCTTTGTCGCGGATCTTCAGGTAACTTTCCATGTTCAAGGAACTCTATCAGTGGTTGCCTCTAATATTCTTTTTCAATCGCTCGAATAGACGTATGATGGCTTTTGTTGATTTGAAGATCTAGAAGTCTAGGAATAACCCATCTATGACACACATATAACTCCGTTGACTCATTCTCTCCAAGTGCCATCGTTGTGGCCAAGTTAACCAAAGCATCAACCTTGCAATTTTCTTCTCTTGGGACGTGGTTTAAGAACACTTGGTCGAATTTTTCAAGTAAACAAGAAGCATATTGATGATATGGTAATATATCTTCCTTCTTTACATCGTAGCTCCCCAAAAGTTGGTTGATGATCAGCTCAGAGTCGCCGTAGTTCTCCAACTATAGAATCTTCATTTCTAATGCCATTTCAAGATCGATGATCGAGCTTGGTACTTTGCGGCATTGTTGGAGCATGTTTCACCTAAAACAAAGGAGAATGACAAGACTTGTCTTTTTGGAGAGATCAATACCACACCTTTCCCCGCACCGTTACGACGTGCAGATCCGTCAAAGAACTTTTTCCATGGTGGTCATTTTTCGATGAACGAAACGTCTTCATCTGGAAACTCATCCGAAAGCTCCCATTTCGCTAGAAGAGGGTGATCAACCAGGAAATTGGCTAGTGCTTGTCCTTTCACAGCTTTTTGAGGTGTGTATGTGATCTCATATTGGTTGAACAATATGGACCATCTTGTCAGGCGTCTAGAAAGAACAGGTCGAGTCATCACAAACTTCATGGGATCTGCTCGAGAGATGAGTTTGATGGTGTATACTTCAAAATAATGTCTTAGCTTCTTTATTGCATAAAGTAACGTTAAGCATATTTTTTTAACGGGCGTATAGTTCAACTCAACTCTTGTTAGAGTTTGACTAAGGTAGTACAAGGTTTGTTCCTTTCCTTCCTCATCCTCTAGAGCAAGTAGTGCTACAAGTGAACGTTCATGTGCCACGATGTAGAGTATCAATGGCTTCCCAAGCATTGGCTCCCCTAACCAGGTGGATTCAGCAAGTATTTTGATGCTTTCAAAAGCATTTTGGCATGACAGATCCCAATAAAAAGAGATATCCTTGCTCAATAGATGATTGAAGGGTTGACATCGTCCAGCTAGATTAGAGATGAACCTCCGAATGAATGCTAAGTTTCCCTAGAGACTTCTAAGCTCTCTCAAGTTCTTTGGCTTGGGCATTTCCTGAATGGAATCAATCTTTGTAGGATCAACTTCAATTCCACGATGACGTACAATGAAGCCAAGATACTTTCCTGAGGTAACTCCAAATGCATATTTGAGTGGATTCATCTTCAGGTTGAATTTTTTTAACTTTTCAATAACAATTTGAAGGTCTTCAAGGTGGTAACACCTACTCTCCGTCTTCACCAAAAAGTCATTGACGTAATATTCAACCTTTTTGTGAAGTATGTCGTCAAAGATGTTTTGCATTGCGCGTTGGTAGGTGGCACCAGCATTCTGCAGGCCGAAGGGCATCACTTAGTAGCAATATATCCCTTTTGGAGTTTGGAAAGCAGTACACTCTTGATATTTTGGAGACATTCTGATTTGGTTGTATCCGGAGGACCCATCCATGAATGATATAGCTTCATGCCCTGTTGTAGCATTAACTATGAGTTCAAGAATTGGTAACGGGAAGTCATCTTTTAGACATGCCTTGTTTAGGTCTCGAATGCCAACACAAACACGTACTTGACCATTTTTCTTCTTAACAAGTAGAATATTTAATATCCATGATGGGTACTTCACCTTTCGAATAAATCCCACCTCGATGAACTTGTTGACTTCGAGTTCAATTTGTGATATAAGCTCCGGTCGAAACATGCGTTGTGACTGCTTCACAAGGAGTGCTCCATTTTTTATCCCTAAATGATTAACAACTACCTTAGTACTAATACCATGCATTTCTTTATACGACCAAGCAAAGACATCTTTGTACTCAGTCAACAACTTGGAGTATTCCTTCTCCTCCTAAGGCGTAAGAAGTGCACTAATGAAGGTGAGGCATGGATCTTTCGGAGTACCTAAATTGAGTTCCATAAGATCATCCACAGTTGATTGTCTGCCATCTTCTAGTTGAGGGGGAGCCTCATGTACTTCATCATCAACATTAAGGCATGGCCTATCTTCCACAGTTATATGATAGGATATTTCCACAAAGTCCGACTTTTCTCTTTGACTTCCTTGGATGGTCGGCATGACTTCTTTCTTCTTCTTTGCTTCTTTATGAGGCTGGCAAGTGTAAAAGATGGTTCTTTTTTGCACCTTTATTGGACTATCTGTGGATATTGACAAAATAGACTTCCTCTTCATACGTGATGGGAAAGAACTACACATTTTTTTGTCAACAACAACTTCAAAATGACCCTTCTCCTCATGGACTTGCTCCTTATGTTTTGATAGTATCTTTCTAGATGGTGACTTCCTTGTGGTCCCTAGGCGACAAAAGACAGAGATCTTTGAGGTAATGGGAACTTCTTTTAGATGTTTGGAAGATACACGTTCACCTTTGTGACTTATCCTTTCAAATACCGAGACTTGAGGGGTTGAGCCTCCAATGTGATCAAACACTGAAGCATGTTGTTTTATTTTCTTACCCTTAACTTCCTTCATCTCCTCTACCAATGTGTGTTGTGATGAAGCTATCTCTTTGCTTCTCTTAGATGAAATTCAAAGAGGCTCTGCCAAATTGAACCCCAACCCAAATTTAGAGTGGCGGCGTAGTGCCCTTGATTTCTCAACTTCATTTAGGACTCATTGAGACCATGTATCTTTTCACTAGTGACTTTGTATTTGAGCTCTCCTAGTCATAATAGATTGGATAAGTCATAACCAGACTTTTCAAGCAGTATGAAGGCCTTAGGATCATAGTGCCCTTTTATTTTATCAGCTTGGAGATTGCCTTTATAAGACTCACAAGTCACGGATGGGATTTGTGCAACTGGGACGGTCATATGCTCCTTTAAATGTTGGATATCTTTGTGACTCATTTACTTCTTTGGAGTACATTCGCGTAGCAAAGGTTGCCCTTTCTTTCAACACTCGCGTGGAACATAGCGAAAAACCAGATGCTCCTCAGTCTTTGCCTGTATGTCACCTTCAGATGATGATATCTTAATGGATACTTCTTCAATTCTCTTCTTAGGCAACTTAGTGGCAGTCCATTGAGCCTCGTTTTCTTCTTCTGATTTGACATCGTATTCGTTGTCTAATGATGGTTTCTCCACACTTAGTTCACAAGAATCTAGGTAGAATTTTGTAGCTGCAAAGTACGACTCCGTCTCAATAAAGGGCTTGATGTCTGCATCAATTTTGACTATCTCTCCATCCTTTTTGTACTTCAGACATTGATGCAAAGTAGATGATACCACCTCATTCTCATGAATCCAAGGACGTTTAAGCAATAAGTTGTATGATGTCTTAGCATTTATGACATGAATCAGGGTGTTTGACTTCATCTCACCAAATGGACAATCCCACGCGGGTCATACTTATGGCTCGTTATCCTCCTTGGTTGAAAACTTGGATTGTTAGGGTACTTTTGGATAGCTCATTGATAGAGATCCCATGTTTTTTAGCACCATCTTTGGCATGATGTTGGTAGCCGAACCGTTATCAACAAGTATGTCGTTGAGATGTTGTTCTCGAATGGCCCCTACAACGAACAAAGGTCTGTTATGTGGCTTAGACCCCAACATCAAGTCATCATCTGTAAAGGAAATTGTTTCACAACATGTGATAACTTTCTCGTTACCATGATGTTATTGTGTTTTAATTGGAGCAAGCTCATCGTTACTTTTCTTTGTTTCATCAGTACTAAAAACTACATGAGTTGCACCAACGTGACCTCCATGAAGGAATTTCCAGGAAAGAATTCATGTAACTTGATGGGTTTTTGGAACTTCAGCGATAAGGCATCGTTAATATTCTTGTTAATAGAAGATTTAACAATTCTTTGTGGTTTTAGCTTATCCACATCGATTATTTTTATCTTGTTTTGGAAGTTGTAGCCCCAACATTGCTTGATATTTTTGTTTCTACTGAGTGATTAAAGTACAACCCTCATCGTCTTTGTCTTTGAACTGAGTGTCCAGCTCTAGTGAACCTTCAAGATTTTTCCTTGGAAGACTAACTTCAATGGGATCGAAACTTCCAAATTGTAAGAAGGCGGTGTTTGACACGTTTTGCAACCTTGAACACTTATTTTCCTTGAGCACGATACTTGCATGATTTACTTATGCTGTTTCATCCATGTCTATGATTATTTTTTATTCACTTACAAGAGCTATGATTTTCTTCTTCAAGATGAAGTATTTCTCTGTATGGTGGCTAATGACGCGATGAAACCATCAGTATTTCGGATCACCAACTTTGCCAATTTTCTCTAGCCTTTTTGATTCAGGGAGATCGATGACTTTCTTGTCCAGCAGTTCATCAAGGATTATGGGTACATCCAAATCTGGAAATGGATAAACCTTCGCCTCTAATTCCTTCAAGGTGGGACGACACTTCTCCTCTTTGAGATATTGACTCGGGGTCTTATCCTCCATCACTTTTTGCTTAGTAGTGACCTTTACAGAAGTTGCTTTCACCGCCATTGATTCTTTGGTTTGGTTCTTTGATGCAACATTTTTCTTGAACTCCTTCTGATAAGCAAATGGAGATACATATTCGTGACTTGCGACACTTAACTCCATGTCGTGCGCTCGTATTGCAAGTTCTTCAAAAGTTCGAGATTTCATCCCTTGTAGGATGTACAAAAGGCCCAGTGCATTCCTTGAATGCACATATGCACAATAGATATTTCTGAAAAGTGATCTTTGCAGTCCAAACTTAATGCTCTCTAACGACTAATGTAATCCACCACGGGCTCGTCCTTCCTTTTCTTGGTGCCCATCAACTCTATCATGCTTACAGTTCTTCGGGTATTGTAAAAAGATTGAGAAATTCCTTTTCAAGTTTCTCCCAGATATCAATGGACTCGGGTTCCAAGTCAACATACCAGTATAATGCATTGCCTTTCAGAGAACAAACAAATTATTTGACGAAAAGTTCATCATGTGTTCCAACATTGCTACAAGTCTCAACAAAGTGGGCAATATGTTGTCTTGGGTTCCCTTTGCCATCAAATTAATGCAGCTTTGATGGTTGATAATTGGTTGGCATGGTTAAACAATCAATCATTTTAGTATAAGGCTTAGAGTAGTACAACGATCTTTGCGATGGTCCACCATATTGAGCTCTGATGGTGTTTATTATCATGTCTTGCAATTGTTGGACAGATAACGCCACAACTGAAGTAGATTGCTTTTTCCTTTTGAATTTTCAACTTTGCAAATGATTCCTCAACAACTGTTTTTGGGAAGGTGAAGATAGGTGAACGAGGAGGGACGTGGCTCGACTTTCTAGGTGCATAGGCCTCCAATTTGTTCATGAGTTGAGCAATTTGAAGGTCTTTGTCTTCAACAAATTTCTTCAAGACCTCTATAGTATGTCCATCATGGCGAACTTTTCGTCCACATTAGTTGCGTCAGTAGTCAAGGAATTGACTTTTGTTGAAACTGAAGAATCCACCAAATCCTCAAATCCGCCAAGGTTTGAGGCTGTTTGAGAAAGTTCGTCAAACAACGAGAATGGGGTGTTGTCCCCAGAGATTGCGGTTGCGAACGCCATATGAGATTTGCTCTTTTTCGCCATATCCAAGGAGGCGAAGTAGTTGGATCCATCCAAGCCACTAGCCTTGAACTTGCTTCGAGTGATTGGGCCACATGACTAAACTCAGCGAATGCGGAAACAAAGCATCTTTGCATGAAACATCATACTTGCGGAAGGCCAATGTAGTAGTAGATCTGAAGTTTGTAGTTTTCAACTTGCAAGAAGGAGAGATGAAGGGCATAATTGGTCCCATTGGGCGTGCCAAAATTTATTCTCAACAAATTTTTGTTGTATGGAAAATAAATTGCAACAAAAATAATATGAAGAAAAAGAAATTTTATTGATAAATATTTGTGAGTACAATTCTATTATCCCTTGATTCTCCTTTCTAAAATTCTTCGTGATTCGAGGGCTTGAGAAGCGTCATTCTCGAATGTAGGACGATGAAGACCTCCTTGTGATGTATTTAATTGCCAAGAACGTTGAGTAGCACTTTGTTATTTCGGGCTGATCTCCGAAAAAACTCCGTTGATCACTCTTTTGTTGAAAAACTATGTACTTGATGATTGATCTCTCTGTTTGTGGATGTCTTCACCAATTGCATAATGCTTTCTCCAACTCTAAATGTCCCATGAAAATTATGTAACCCCTCTATTTATAGTTGTAGAGGATGGACAGTCCAGCTACATATGAACTCTCTTACTTGATTCTGCTTGACTCGTGTCATTTTAGCCACTTGGCGACCTGTGGTTGGTTCTTGCTTTTTAACTTAGATTGCCACATCATTTAACACATGACGTCATCTTTTTTGGCTTGCAATTTGACTGGATATGCTATGTCACTTGAGACATAGCATGAGTCTGGACCTTAAGATGAAATGGAACTTAGCCTTGCAAATAATAAAAATAGACTAATTGAATTTGTAAAGTCTAAATTAATTATTTAACCCAAGTGAATTTAGTCCAAATTGTGTATGAATTAGACCCAGTAAATTTTATATGTCTATAATATTTACTGAAAAGGTGTAAATACTTGGTGCAGATGTCATTATTATTCATCACATTAGATAATTTCTCTTATTTTTAATATTACAAATTTATCTTTTATGAAAAACTATCCGTGATAGTGTAAAATATATCACACTCCTCCGTTACCAATCTTTTGGCACTAATACCTACTATACCACTTGGCAGAAACTTTAAACATTATTTACTTATGGTACTTCATTCATATCCAAAATTTTATAAGTTCTGCTTTTACTAACACATATACATTACAATATTTAGGTTGAAACTGAAAAGAAATTTGAAAGTATAATGAAAAAGGTGTATACAATTGAAATTGTGTTCAGAAAAAAAAATTCGCATATTAAAAAGTTTTATGAAATTTGAAGAGTTGTGAGTGAATACTAGTACTTAATGTTTTATTCGAAATACACTTTTTAAATTTGTCACTTCAATATTTCAGCGGAAGTTCAAAAATGAAATACTACATGTAAATATTTATAGCCGAAGAAAGTTTTGCAAATTGAGAAATGGTAGTAATATTTAGAAGAACTAATCCAAAACCGCTTAAACTTAAAATAGCCGCTGGAGATATAATATGTTTATAATTTATGTATTATATGTGTGTAATTTATGCATAATTTATATATGTGGCTAGAAAAGATAAACCATGAATATGGCCGGCTATTTGAGTAAAATCCCGTAAGGAATATGTAATTGATAAAAAAAGTTGCTTGGTTGATAAAAGGGAATTTTTCATAAAGCACATTTTTTTGGTCTAATTAGCCATTTATAGATACTCTTTGCTATATTACGTGTTATGAATACCTTTTATATTTTTATACAATGTATTTCATGTATTTAAGCTGTTGCATTCATTAATATAACAAAAAACATAGGCGTAAAATCTGGAATTCCAGCTAAGTGTGACATGTATGTAGCCGTATTCAAGCGACATTAACATTAAATACAGTAATGTATATGCGCTAAAAACGGAAGGAAATAAAATCACATGATATTTTCCTAATTTAACTCAACGAACTAAAATGATCCCTCATTAATCTGTATTTGAAAGATACATAATAAAGATTATAGCTGAATAAAGAGAAATACATATGAATAATACAGTTGAATACAATAAAATACACCTTAATTCATCTGAATAAAACACTTGAATACAACAAAAATACAACTGAATACAGCTGAATAAACTCTTGAATGCAACAAAATACAACTACTGCTGCTGAATAAAATAGTTGAATATAACTAACTATAACTGAATACAGTTATATAAAATACTTGAATACAACTAACTACTGCTGAATAAAATAGTTAAATACAACTGATTAAACCTGAATACAAGAGAATACAGATGAAGAATACATTCAAATACAACTGAATACAAAATAGGCGATTTGGGCGATCTAGAGAGAGAAACAGCCATATGGCTTCGCCGGCCGGCGGCCAGCCATTAATTCCGGCTGGTCAGCCCCCTAACACATCTACAAAAACCCCAGACCAAAAGATTGCTGCTCGTTTTCTTCTTTCTGCTCTTCCTTAGGTTCTTTAGGAAAAGAAATAGAAGAAGCCATTAATGTATTTTGTCCAATTAATGCAATTGTTTTTGAGGTGGATGATCGAGAGTCAATTGGGGGTTCAGCCTACGGTGGCCAAAAGAGTTGTTTGTTGCACAACATATCTTGCAAAACTTGGAGTTTGTACACAAGGGCAAATCATTCACCGCCCATCTGCTAATAATCCTGGATGGCCTAAAGTTTTTAGCGCCTCATTCAGCACTGATGAGGTTGAAGTAGCGCTGCAGTCAAGATCGATCCCCAACAACAGGGTAAAATGGCTTGTTAAGAAACTAGGGTTTGTTGGAGAAGAGAGTCTGGTTGTATGCAAATAGAGAAAGATTGTATCGGGGTTTGTAGATACACGGTAATTATGTGAGAGAAAATACAAAAAGGGAGAGATAAAAATAATATTTAGCATATATGGTGCCTTAATTGTAGGATGTAACTATATTTAAATTTTTTGCTATAAAGGATAAAAGGTATTTATAGGATGTAATATTTTAAAATAGTATTTATTTAAAATAAATAGGGTACTAAGGTTTTCTATAGGGTGTAAAAATAAGGGCACGGGCCTCTTGGTATTGGGCTTGGCTGCTGGGTAGAGGGATTAATGAGCCAAAGGAGTCTTAGGTTCGACGGACCAGAAGAAAGGAGACATTTGCATCTATACCCCTTTTTTGTGCCATATTTTAACTTGTATCCGCTTTGTAAAAAAAATTGCAAGCGTACCCGCTTTTTTCACATAACTTCAGCACACGGGGCTGAAGTAGCAAAGGCAATCACGCAAAATTTCAGCATTTTAGGAGCCGAGCCTGAAGTTCAGCTCTAGAGCTAAAGTTTTTATTTTATAGCTGGCGAACTTCAGCTCTAGTGTTGAAGTTTTTCTTTTGTAACAGGAAAACTTCAGCGCTGAAGTTTTTGTCTTTGTAACCGGAATACTTCAGCTCTAGAGCTGAAATTTGCCAGTTATAAAATAAAAACTTCAGCTCTAGAGCTGAAGATTTTATCTTTGTAACCGAAAAACTTCAGCTCTAGAGCTGAAGTTTGCCAGTTATAAAATAAAAATTTCAGCTTTAGAGCTGAAGTTTTTATGTTGTAACTAGGAAACTTCAGCTCTAGCGCTGAAGTTTCTATGTTGTAAAGCGCAGTATCACTCGCCTGACTCTAATTCTTCCCCTTGATTTTTCAGGCCTTATCCTACTGGCACATATCCTCCCGATTACCCAATACAATTATATTTTTTTTTTACATCATTCATTTCTTCTGATTTTTTTGTGACGGCTTTGAATTTTTGAAATTGTGATTTAGTTTTTAATAATAAATGGTTGGTTTTCAGAATTATTGAAAGCATAAAAACAAGCAAACGTACTCTGTCCCAGAACCATAATTAATGTTTTGTGGCAATTTCTTCGTTTGCAAAAGTAATGCTATTTCAGCTTCCAATTTACTCCTCCTCTAGATCCTTTTCTAATGATCATATTGGACACATGGTTGGATTACATTCTTTTATATTTTGGACTATTTCCGGTTATTGCTTGTTTACCAATACTACTTTGGCTATGTTGCTTTAGTAGCACCAACAACAGAAGAAGAGGAGGAGGAGGAGAAGAGGAGAAAAGGAAGCTGAAGTTTTTTAAAAAGTGGGTACGGGTGCAAATAGAAAGACAAAGCAGCTACAGGTTAAAAAGGGGCGCCCAAATAAGGCGCCCCATGCAATTTTTACAGAAGAAAGCGGGGTGGAATTGGATATGGGTCCGAAAGCTGTGGGCCGAATTGGGGCCCATGGTACTAGGGCATTGAGGAAGAAATTTGTAGAAATGACACCAGGTAGCCACTTTAAAGGACTGCTATTTAGAATTAGCTCAATTTTTTGAATTTTTATTTTTCACGACACCAATATTCCAAATTGTGATTTTAATTCAATTTTGTAGGATAAAATAAATAATGTCTAATCTCTAAATAGCAACACTAAGAATGATTTTTTTGTGTACTTTGCTCAAGAAATTTTGAGAAACTTTTAGTTGTTCTAAAAAATAATAGTCGGCTAAATAATACTTATTTATATGTGTGTATTACTTACATAAAATATGCATATTGTATGCGTTTTTGGGCTAACAAATACATTAATTTTAGTTGATTGGCTAAGTTTGTATATGCCCTTTTATTCATTGGTTCTTTCTTTTGGGATCTTTACACCAATAGCCGGCCGGATTTAATTATTAACTTTTCCTAGCCTATATAAATATATTGTTTATACATGATTTTACATATATTACATATTTACTGTTTATTTTTAATTTAATCGGTCTAGTGAATAATTATTTAGGTTAATTCTTCTTCTTCTTCTTCTTTCCTAGTGTGCATCTCTCAAAGTGTAAAAAATTAATCAGCTTCTCTGATGTTCATCTTTCAAAGTGTATTTAGTACTAGGGAATTTTACATTCTTAACTGGTGGAGTAATAATAACAATAATAATAATAATAATACAATAATAATAATAACAATAATAATAATAATAATAATAATAATAATAATTTACATTCTTAACTGGTGGAGTAATAATAATAAGAGTCTCTGCTATTTATTTATTTTTTAACTCTAAATTTTGCCATTACTTGTAAGGAGCACAAAACTGACGAAACTTGAGAATAGAGTACTACATGCTTTATATATGTTAAAATTTTCTTTCATTAAACTTGTAGCCATATAAATTTTATTGAAATTAAATTCGAAAAATAATTTGGACTATATTTTAAATTCAAGATATATTGGTCCAAATAAATATTATGGGCTAATATATAAATAAATTAATTATATAAGTCCAAATAAGTCTTAATCCATTGGGCTAGCCCATTTAATTGGGCTAAAGTAATGAGCCCACTTCATTAAGCCCAAGAATGACATCTTCCTAGAGACCCAGTTTGGTGCCACGTATCAAATGACGTGGCACACCAAGTCAAGCGGAAGAGCTAATGGGACCATGCCACGTGTCAAAATGACAAGGCATGCCCAGTCACACTAAAAGGCCAATGAAATCGCTCCACGTGTGCAAGTGACATGTTCTGGCCAATCAAATGCGGTCATGTCACCCTTCAATTTGATTGGTCGAAAGAGTTTGTTCTTATCATAATTCTTCCCTTCCACAACTATAAATAGGGGTCTTCATAACTCAGAAAAGACACCAGAAGTTATAACAAGAAGCAAGAAAGAGCTCGTGGATCAAACGCTGCAAATTCCTCCACAAGTTTCAAGCTTCAAGTTCAAGAAATCAAATTCAAGCTCAAGAACGAAGAAGAAATCAAGTTCAAGTTCAAGAACGAAGAACAAATCAAGGTCAAGTCCAAGCAATCAAGATCAAGCTCAAAGGCCTTTGGATTTATTTACCATTGGAAAGAACAATAAGAGGATTCATAGAGATTGTAACACTCAAATATTCGAAATAAAATACTATGATCGTTGCAATATTTTTCGGTCTTAATTTTATTTTCTCGACACAATTTATTGTCTACAAATTCTGGCATGCCCAGTGGGACAATCTCAACCTCTCATCTCAACTTTTCAATCACCAAAGTTCAAGAGCATTGAAATGACTTCAAAGAAAATCAACTCCGTTTCAATTTCCACCAAAGCTGCTAACTCCAGGTTCTATGCTGATGTGGAAAGCATCCTCGATGTCACCTTTGGAAGCTTCGGACCAGTTACGAGGAGCAAAGCAAGCTCTTTAGGAAAACAAGCACCCCAAGTGCCGTCCGCGTCAACCCCTATTTTCGGATCTTCATCCTCAAAAGGAGCAAGATCTTCCACAAACGCATCTGAAGGAGAAAGCGATGTTGCTGAAAAGATCAAGAAAACTCTTTCTCTGCTTGACCTCTCCGGATCCAAGCACTCTGCTATGAAGGAAGATGATGATGCTTCAAGTGATGGATCCTCCCCACTTACACCACATAGCGTGAGCCAATCAAGGATCAATCTGTGTGAAAATCCATGCTACTCTCCGTCATCCACGACAATCATGCAAGCCATGGTGACAAACACTTCATCTATGGAGGAGCAGTTGGCAAACTTGACGGAAGCAATCGCTGGCTTGACCAAATGCATGCAAAATCAAGAGGCTAGAATTGACAAGCTAACAGATAGGGAGGGAATCTTGATGGAAGAAGAATCCACCCATGCACCCGGCAAGCTCCCAGAAGTTCTAGAGAGTGACTCTCCCCTAAGACAAGCAGCATCCACTAAGGCTATCCCTGTCTCATCTAAAGGAATGATTCCAATTGATCAACTGAAGGAGTTCATCGAAGGAACCATTAAGAACAAATATAAAGTTGCTGCCAAATCCTTCCTTACATATGCAAAGCCGTACACTGCAAGGGTCGATATGTTGAAGATGCCTGCTGGCTATCAACCTCCGAAGTTTCAACAGTTTGATGGTAAAGGTAACCCGAAGCAACATGTTGCGCACTTCGTGGAGATGTGCAACAATGCTGGGACTTATGGAGATTACCTCATCAAGCAGTTTGTCCGCTCGCTAAAAGGAAATGTTTTTGACCGGTACACGGACCTCGAGGCTGGATCTATCGATAGTTGGGATCAACTAGAGCAAGAATTCCTTAATCGCTTTTATATCACAAGACACACGGTGAGTATGATAAAGCTTACAGATACTTGTCAACGAAAGGGGGAACCAGTTATCGACTTTATCAATCGTTGGAGGAATGCAAGCCTCAACTGCAAAGACAGGCTTAGTGAAGCTTCAGGAATAGAGATATGCATCCAAGGCTTGCATTGGGGATTGCGCTACATCTTGCAAGGTATCAATCCTGGCACATTTGAAGAACTTGCAACTCATGCCCATGACATGGAATTGAGCATGGCCTCCGCTGGAAATGAAAGGCTGCCCATATGTGAACCTCGCAAAGCGAATGACAAGCAAGAAGTCAGGAAGTGGGGCAAGTTCATACCCAAGTTTGAAAGAAAAGAGGCTATGAATGTCAATACGTCACTTATGAAGTTCACGGCGAAGGAGAGCAAGAAGCAGAGTATGAAATCCACTTCGTTTCAAGATAAGCCAAGTGGGAAGATGACTCTAAAAGAAATGCAAGATAAAGAGTACTCATTCCTGGATTCTGATGTGCCAGCCATTTTCGAAGAACTCCTCGAGTTAAATCTCATCGAGCTTCCGGAGATGAAGTGAACAAATGAAGCTGGGAAAACAAATGGCCCAAATTACTGCAGATACCATCGACTTGCGAGCCACCCTCTGGAGAAATGCTTTGTCTTCAAGGACAAAGTCACGGATTTGGATCGCAAAAAGAAGATCGTGCTTGAAGATGAGAAAGCAAGCGTGAACCAAGTCTCTATAACCTTTGGCTCATTCAATCTAGATGAGTTATGCAGTTTAAAGGGAATCAAAAATTAAGAATTGCTGGAGAACAAAAAAGTCGAAGACGATCAACCTGATGATGATGAAGGTTGGACGTTGGTGACTCGTCGTAGGTGCCACAAAGGAGCCTACGAAAAGAATCAGTGGAACAACCAACAAGGAAGATAATGGTTAAAAGACCCATAAAAAGGAATCCAGTTAGGCATTTGAAGAAAGCAAAAGTGGAGATGCACCACCCTCAAAAACCACGAAATCCAGTGACCTTGGAGGAGTTTTTACCAAGTTGGTTCCGCACGAAGATTTCCCATGAGGGCATTGATGCCTCTTGTTGCCATGCTGACAAAGGGGAAGAAAAGAGTGATGACCTACCATTGGAACCATCTTCGGAAAAGCACATCGAATCCACTCCTCAAGAAGTTAATGCTTGTGAGGAAAAGGTCGCGTTCACAAACAATGATCTTTTACTAGGTGACACTCCTCATAATCCCCCATTGTACCTGGTTGTCTTTATACGCGATGAAAGGGTAAATCAGATTTTGGTTGATGGAGGATCCTCAGTGAACATTTTGCCAATACACACTGTGAAAGAACTTGGTATTCACATGAACGAACTCTCAGAAAGTCGCGTGATGATCCAAGGATTCAACCAAGGGGGGCAAAGAGACATAGGCGCGATCAGGCTAGGAATCACTATTGAAGATATGCAATCAAGTGCATGGCTGCATGTGATCGACGCGAAGACTTCATACAGTGTTTTTCTTGGGAGGCCTTGGATACATGAGAATAAAGTTGTTCCATCTACCTACCATCAATGTTTAAAATACTACGAGGGTGAAGTTGAGAAGACGATAGTTGCTGATGATGAGCCATTCATCGAGCCTGAGTCACACTTCACCGATGCAAAGTTCTACTTGAAGAACCGCATTGTGAAGGAGTTGAAAGTGATGATGGTATGAAAAGCAAGAATGACTAACCCTTAACTAAAAGAGCTAAGGTGACTATTGGTAAAGCCAAAGCTGTTACAAAGGAGGTACCTGCCAACATGAATAAATCTCATAAAGGGGGTATTGTGTCCTATGGAAAGAAAGTAAGTCTCGCGCTCCAATATGTCCCTAAGGAAGAAAGACGAGGGCGAATCATATAATATCCAAAACAACATGCCAAAGGACTTAACTCTTCAGGTCAAACGAATTGAGGCAGTAAAGTCGTCCTCAATGCCGCTTGTAGGGTTTGTAGCCCAAAATCGTTCGCAGAATGTGGCACTCCCTACAAAGCGAACAGATGAAGGTTTTGACCCTAACGCTTACAAGCTATTTGCAAAAGCTGGATACAATCCCAACTAGCCATCGAAGTTAGGGAATCTCCTATTAGAAGCTGCAACGAGGCAACCACATGAAGGTTTGGGATACAAGCAACCGTCACCAGTATGCATTTCAATAAGAAGGGCGAGCATCAATTATATCACTGTAGAATATGAATCAGCCGCTTCTAACAAGCCTTCTGTCTTTGATCGACTTGGAAGATCACCTGTGAGGACCTCCGTGTTTGAAATATTGGGTACACTAAAGAAGGGGAACAAGTTCCGGAGAAATTTTCAAAGCATAAGAATACCCGCTTCACCCAAAATGCAAGAGATCTCTAAGGATTTCCAAAGTTTGGTTCCTTTTAGAATGGGGCGACAAACAAAACTTGTGGTTTCGTGTAAAGAAGTACTGAAGGTAAAGCCATATACTGTGGTCTATACTAAGGACGAAGAAAGTGTGGGTTCTTCGTATCATGTTACTGCACAAGCCGAGAATGGCATTCCATCTTCAGTGGAAGATAATGCGGAATTGGAGGATGTTTCACTGTGTTATCACATATCCTTCAATGATGGGGACCTTTATGAAGATGAAGATGCGAAAGATGCTCCGCCTGAACTTGAAGAAGGAGTAAAGACGACAGTTGATGCCTTAAAAGAAGTTAACCTTGGCACCGATGAAGAATCAAGACCTACCTACCTAAGTGCTTTACTTGAAGCTGATGAAGAGAGCACTTATATTGAGTTACTCAAAGAGTTCAGGGATGTCTTTGCTTGGAGTTACAAAGAGATGCCTGGCTTGGACCCGAAAGTAGCAGTCCATCACCTTGCAGTAAAAAATGGTGCTCGTCCTGTTAAACAAGCTCAAAGGCGCTTTAGGCCGGACTTGGTTCCCCTGATTGAAACTGAAGTTAACAAACTCATTGAAGCTGGATTTATTCGGGAAGTTAAATACCCAACATGGGTTTCAAGTATTGTCCCTGTAAGGAAGAAGAATGGCTAGATTCGAGTATGCGTTGACTCCAGGGACCTTAATAATGCATATCCCAAAGATGAATTCCTGCTTCCTATTCCAGAGCTGATGATCGATGCTACTACTGGTTACGAGGCAATGTCTTTCATGGACGGTTCATCGGGCTATAACCAAATTCCCATGGCACCAAAAGATGAAAAGCTTACTGTGTTCCGCACCCCAAGGGTATTTATTACTACAAGGTAATGCCTTTTGGCTTGAAGAATACTGGTGCTACTTAAGGGCGATGCAGAATATTTTTGACGATATTCTCCACAAAAATGTCGAAAGCTATGTTGACGACTTGGTGGTGAAATCAAGAGAGAAGGGCGACTACTTGAAGGACTTGAGGATGGTATTTGAATTGCTTTGGAGGTACCAACTTAAGATGAATCCATTGAAATGTGCCTTTGGAGTTACTTTTGGAAAGTTCCTTAGTTTCATTGTCCGACACCGAGGAATCGAAACTGATCAAGCCAAAGTGGATGCCATTTTGAAAATGCCTGAGCCTCGAGATATATATGAATTGAAAAGTCTGCAAGGAAAGCTAGCATACCTTAGAAGATTCATATCAAACCTGGCTGGCCAATCGTTTAGTCGCCTCATGAAGAAAGGTGTTCCTTTCAAGTGGGACCAAGCTTGTAGCAATGCTTTTAAAAGTATCAAAACCTACTTGATGAAGCCTCCAGTTTTAGCAACTCTTATACCTGGAAAGCCATTGATACTATACATTGCGGCGCAGGAAAGGTCTGTTGGATCATTGGTGGCCCAAGAAAATAGTGAAGGCAAAGAAAGCTCTCTTTACTACTTGAGCAGGATGATGACACCAAACGAGTTGGATTATTCGCCAATCGAGAAGTTATGTTTGGCGCTAGTCTTCTCAATTTAAAAGTTGAAGCACTACTATTAAGCTCATGTTGTCCGTCTTGTTTCTAAAGCAAATCCCATCAAGTTCATGGTGTCAAAACCTATTCTTAGTGATTGACTAGTGAGATGGTACCTCCAATTTCAACAATTCGAGATTTTGTACATCCCTCAAAAGGCTACGAAAGGACAAGCATTGGCAGACTTCTTGGCAGATCATCCGATACCTGATGACTGGGAGTTAACTGATGAACTACCTGATGAGGACGCAATGGTCATTGAAGTTCAACACTTTGATAGTGCTAGGCATCGCGGGGGAGCCGGGGCTGGCATAGTATTTGTCACTCCCCAAAGAGAAGTCTTGACCTACTTCTTCACCTTGACACAACTCTATTCCAACAATGTTGCTGAGTATCAAGCCTTAATACTTGGGCTTTAAATGGCCGTTGATATGAAGCAATTGCAATTGCAAGTCTTCGATGACTCCCAATTAGTGGTCAATCAGCTTCTGTGTAGTTACGTGGTTAAGAAGCTTGAATTATGCCCATATCATGATTACGTTAAAAAGTTGATGGGATGGCTTGGTGATGTGACTATTCAGCACGTGCCAAGGAAAGAAAATAAGAAGGTTAATGCTTTAGCTGCTCTAGCTTCATCACTGGCCCTGCCTGACCAAGTGTAAGCTACTGTCTGCCAAAAATGGATAGTACCGCCGCCAAATAAGGTTGAAGGTGAAGAAAACGAACTAAAGCATCTTGTTGTTGTTTATGAAGTTGACAAAGAATAATGGCGACAACCCATCATCAACTACTTATTCTATGGGATACTTCTAGAAAATCCGAGGAAAAGGAATGAAATCCGTCGTCGTGCACCTCGCTTACTTTACTACAAAGATTCCCTATACAGAAGATCATTCGAGGGAGTACTGTTGCGATGCTTAGGGGAAGATGAAGCACCCCAAGCTTTGCAAGAAACGCATTTTAGGGTATGTGGGTCACACCAGTCTGGACCAAAGCTGCACTTCCATATAAAAAAGATGGGATATTATTGGCCAACGATGGTAAAAGATTACTTGGACAACGCTCGAAGGTGCAAGGCTTGTCAATTACATGCGAATTTTATTCATCAACCTCCTGAAGTGTTGCACCTGACTGTTGCATCCTGGCCATTTGACGCTTGGGGATTGGATGTCGTTGGACCACTGCCAAAGTCCTCTGGTGGGCACCTATACATCTTGGCTGCAACTGACTACTTCTCAAAATAGGCTGAAGCTGTTGCTTTTAAGGAAGTAAAGAAGGAAAATGTTGCAAGTTTCATCCAAGTAAACATTATTTATCGCTTTGGTATTCCTCGTTACATAATAACGGATAATGGAAAGCCATTCGATAATAGGTTTATGAACAAGATTTGTGATCTCTTTGGCTTCAAGCAATGTAACTCTTCGATGTACAATGCTGCCGCTAATGGTCTAGCTGAGCCATTCAACAAGACTCTATGCAACTTGTTAAATAAAGTCGTCTCCAAATCCAAACGAGATTGGAATGACCGTATGGAAGAAGCTCTATGGGCATATAGGACGATTCACCGCACGCCAACACAGGCGACTCTTTATTCACTCGTTTATGGAGTCGAAGCCGTCTTGCCACTTGAGCGTCAAATACCTTCATTACGACTGGCTATTCAAGAAGGGATCACTGATGAAGAAAATGCTCGACTTCGATTAGCAGAGTTGGAAGCTCTGGATGAAAATAGATTGGAAGCTCAAAAAAGCCTTGAATGTTATCAAGATCAATTGTCTCGCGCCTTCAATAAAAGAGTTCGTCCAAGATACTTTCAAGTAGGAGATCAAGTCCTTGTCATACGAAGACCCATAATTACTTCCCATAAACCTGTAAGGAAGTTCACTTCAAAATGGGATGGACCATATGTTGTACAAGAAGCTTACTCAAGTGGGGTTTACAAGCTGGTTAATGCAGATGGTACGAGGACCGGCCCTATCAATGGCAAGTTTTTGAAGAAATATTATCCTTGAAATGCCATGATCCTCGACGTACGAGCCTAAACTGCAAGTCATGACTCTCCTTGACGCGCGAGCCTAAACTGTATATTGCTACACTCCTGGCCCACAAGAGTATAAACTGTGTACGACCCCAAAAAAAAGGTCCGCTAGGTTGAAAATCTCGAAAGAGGCGGCCTAGGCAAAAGTTAGGACGTAACAAAAAAAGGTCCGCTAGGTTGAAAATCTAGAAAGAGGCAGCCTAGGCAAAAGTTAGGACGTAAAAAATAAAATAAAAAATAATCTACCCTATCTGAACTACGGTATAGCTTGATCCTCTTCACCGAGGTACGTATGCAGCTTAGAGTTTCATTCTAAGTTCAGTCGCATAAGTTCAAAAGATACATATTTCCCCAATTGATGTCCGAGGAATGCAAAATCAAGTGAAATGTCATCCTTTTGTTGATCTTTGATCTAATTTGGTTTAAAAGGGGCAACCTTCCATGGTAAATTGATATCTTCAAGTCCGTCGGTATTCAAGTTGATGTCCTCAAAGTTGAAGTCTTCAAGTCCGTCGGTCTATAAGTTGAAGTCTTGTCGCCGATCTTCAAGTTGAAATATTTAGGCCCTCCAAGTCTCAAAGTTGAAGTCTTCAAGTCCGTCGGTCTACAAGTTGAAGTCTTTAAATTTGCCGATCTTCAAGTTGAAATATTTAGGCCCTCTAAGTCTCAAAGTTGAAGTCTTCAAGTCCGTCGGTCTTCAAGTTTCAGTCTTCAAATTCGCCGATGTTAAAGTTTAATTGTTTAAGCCATCCGAATCTTCAAATTGAAGTCTGCAAAGTCTGCCAAATCTTCAAAGTTTTCCAAGTTTTCAAGTCGATGTCGTCTTCAAGTTGAAGCTTTATAACTTTCCAATCTTAAAGTGGACATATAAGTCCCTTTGCACCTTAAGTTGGCCTCTTCGTGGGTTTGTCCTTAAAAGGAACTATAACTTTCCAATCTTAAGGTGGACATATAAGTCCCTTTGCACCTTAAGTTGGCCTCTCCGTGGGTTTTTCCTTAAAAGGAACTATAACTTTCCAATTTTAAGGTGGACATATGAGTCCCTTTGCACCTTAAGTTGGCCTCGCCGATAATCGAGCCATTTTTGAGAGTAATCTCTCCAAGAAACGGGCCATTTTGAGAGTAATCTCTCCAAGAACTGGGCTATTTTGAGAGTAATCTCTCCAAGAATCGAGCCATTTTGAGAGTAATCTCTCCAAGAATCGGGCCATTTTGAGAGTAATTGATAACTGTGATTTTAACACGTTTTATGCCCATACTTGCCTATGCTTTATGAATGAATTGCCATAAAATAGACCTAGACCCAGAATGCTTACAAGTTGCGCTTTATTGCAGGTTTGAGCGACAAGATGACAAAAGTCAAAAATCGGCTCTAAACGGCGCAAACCTGCTCAAGTGTCAAAGAACATTAAAGTAAGGACATTCAGAACTTGGTGCGGACCGCACCATCATGACATGCGGTTGCACCAAAGAGATTCAGAAAGTTGCCTTTTATCAATCACAAGTGGCGCGGCTGCGGTCAAGCTCACGCGGTCCGCGCCCAATCAATACGGCCGCACTACCAGTTCACGTGGACCGCACCACAAGAGTTCAGAGATCATCACAAGTCATTCATGCGATCACACTACAAGTTCATGCGGTCCGCGCCAGTCATCACGCGACCGCATTCCATCATTGTGCGGTCCGCATCAACATCTCCAGAGAGCAAGTTTTAGAAGTCAAGCAACCCAGTGCGGCCGCGTGCCAACTTTTTGCGGTCCGTACTGACCCCGCAGGGGCATTTTTGTCCAGTTTTTCTAGCCCACTATAAATAGAACATTTGCCATTTTTAGGTAAAGTTTTTACGATATAGAACAGTGGTTGCACTCGTGAGACATATGTTTTAGCCTATTTTGGGCGTTTTAGCTTTATTTCATCATATATTATTGTAGTTTTACATTAGCAATTAATTAATATGGTTGTTTCTTCTTCTATTTCTTCTATTTATTCTTTAATTATGTCTAGCTAATCCCATTAGCTAGGGTTGTGGCTCAACCCTAGTGTGGGTAATTGATGGGTGTTGCTTCTTAATGATAGATTGATATTGGGAGATCGTTATTTAGGTTAATTTTATGCTTTAATTAAGGATTGGTAGTTGCAAACATTGATTCTAGCTTTGTGGGTTTTGACCCTTCTTGAGAAAGAGAGTCTATGACCCCAAAATTGACCCAACATGGAATTGGGATGGACCCATGAGAAATGGTAGTCCCAATTAACGGGTTAAACATCGAGAGAGTAATCACCCTACTTGAACCCTAGTAACCTGGTCTAATTGGCCTACCCAATTGGTCTCGAGAGAGTCAATTGGGCAAAATCGCTCTCTCTACCGAGAGGTGTGAGAGTGGGTACAATTGTGCAATGGTTATAACATTGATCCCAAATATGTCAATCTATTATTAGTAGTTTCTACCCGTTAGTTAACCACCTAGGTGATGCCATGACCATAGTGCCTTTCTCTATCTTAATTATAACTTAGAAAATATTTCTTTAGCATAATTTAGTCTTACCCTTAGTTGATAAAAAGAAAACCCAAAAATGTTAGAAGTGCAACTAGAAGCACAAACCCATTCTTAGTCTATACAAATACGCAACTCTATTCCAAGATCCCTGTGGAAGATCGACCCCGATACCATTATTCGGGTAAAAGTTTTAGCGCCCGCTCTTCCTACCATTGTGTAAGGTTGAGTTTGCTGCGATCACTTTTTGGCGCCGTTGCCGGGGAGCTTACGGTGTTGACTATCTGTGTAGCTATTTGTGTGTTTTGCTTCTCTTTCCTTCTTTTTACTAACTTTATTTGTGTCGATCCATCAGGTACACATGGCTCTAAATGGAAATGACCCTCTTGGCAATGCCTTGGCGGGGGAGGAGTTGAAGATGTTGAACAAGATGAGTTTTCGGTACCTCAAGTACCACAGAGAGGTAGAAATGCCAATGCAAATCCAAATGACCAAATCCCAGACCCTCCTCCGCCA
>MU743090.1:5088-24851 GCA_026770625.1 Nicotiana glauca
AGAACCCTAGTAGTGAGAAAGGCTTTGAAAGGTCACCGATCTAAGTCGAAGAAGTCAAAATCAGGCTCGAGCAGCCATGGTACGCCGGAGTAAAATTGGAGATGGCTGTGGAACTCAAATCGAACGAAGACTGGACCAATCCTCGCTGTGGTCAGGCTTGAATCTTTGAAAATCTAGCGCGTGGGAGTCATAGAAGGCCGGTGTAGGGCTTCCATAGCCTTGGAAGCCATGGATTCCGATGGCTTTCAGGGCGGAAGTGGTGGCTAGAGTTTGAGAAGATTCGAGAGAGCTTGAGAGAATGGAGGGTTCAGAGGCGGCTGGTAGGTGGAAATGACAAGGGTTGGGGGGGGGGGGGGTTGGTGAATTAAAAAAGGTAAGGACGAAATGTGGCAGTTGATCATTTTGATCAACGACCTGGATTAAACGGGGAGTCGAGCGGGTCATTCAAACGGGCTATGGGTCGGGTAATTTTTTGGAATTGGGCTGGGGTTCAATTGGGTTTGATTGGGTCAATTTAAGGCTACAATCGAAATAAAATCTAGTTAGATTTTAAATAGCCATTTCCCCCTTTTAGTTTATAAAAATAGCAAATTAAGTTCTAAAAATAAATTGAAAGTACTAAAAATGATTTATAACATATAATTATCAATTTATAAATACTGGTCTTAATTTTTATAAATGAAAATGCAATTAAATCATAAAGGAGTCTAATATTGTAATTATGCAATTTAGCTTTTAATAATGCTAAACAAAGTTATAAAAAATATACAAAAATTATTTGAGCTAAAGTTTAGCATAAATATGAGAATTCAACAAGTGAACCATAGAAAATGATAATTTTGGATATTATTATTAGGTTTTTATGAATACAAATAGGGAAATAAATTGATTTGAAAGAGTTTAAAAATTAAGGAAAAATGATAAAATATTTGGACATACTTATATATGCATACATATACTATTTTGAAAGTATTTTGCATATCAAAAAATATATAGGAAAAAACTGGGTATCAATAACTGCCCCTCTTTACCCGGGAAAGATGAAAGAGTTGTCGGGTAAAGATATGATGGCCAATTTTGACCGAATGAAATGATTTGATTAATTTTGACCGAGCTCTGGTTCCTGAGCCGCCTACATATCCTTGGTCTTACAGGAATCATGCCGTATGTAGTTCAGGAGCCATTAACGAAACATGCCAATGGATATTTTCAAGAATCGAAGAGATATTTGAATTGGGGTAGCATCGGTACGAGTTTAACACTGTTGCGGAAACTGGAGCAGGATAGCTCCTGCTGAAATGGTCGTTGTTAGCCGGTTTACCTGCAAATAAGCAACACTAGCGCATATGTTGTGCATAAATTAAAACATGATGCAAGTTCCCGCTGGACCATGAATGCTGTCTTTGAACGGTTAGGATGGTGTCCTGGGACCATGAAACATATAATAAAGGATTTGCAGGCTATGAAACGCTGCTCTCGGGCTATGAGAATGATGCCTTCGAACCATGATGCCTTTGAATAATGCTATGCAAAGATAAAACGGGGTCCTCAGGCCATGGCATGGCATTCTCGAGCTATGAAGATGGTGCCTCCAAACAATGATGCCTTTGGACAATTTTGGTGATATTTCAGCCTATGAAATGTAGGATTTGGCGATCTTTCAGCCAATGCAAGACTTAAATTAAATGGCGATATTTCAACCGATGTAAAGTGTAAATAAAATGGAGATATTTAAGCCGATGCTAAGTGTAAAATGTAAGTGGCGATCTTTCAGCCGATGCAAGATTTAAATGAAGTGGCGATATTTCAGCCGATGCAAGTCTTAAATTAAAATTGGCGATATTTTAGCCGATGTAAAGTGTAAAAAATGCCGATATTTCAGCCGATGTAAAGTGTAAATGGCGATCTTTCAGCCAATACAAGATTCAAATGAAGTGGCGATATTTTAGCCGATGTAAGATTTAAATGAAGTGGCGATATTTCAGCCGATGCAAGATTTAAATGAAATGGTGATATTTCAGCCGATGCAAGACATAAATAAAAATCGGCGATATTTTAGCCGATGCTGATGGAGACAGAGCTTAGTCTCGAAAGGCAGAATAGTAGCCTTATGCAATGCAAGAAATGCAAATAGAGGTAGAGCTTAACCTCGGAAGGCAGAATAGTAGCCATATGCAAATATGGAGACAAAGCTTAGTCTCAGAAGGCAGAATATTGTCCTTATGCAATGCAAGATATGCAAAGAGATTCTTAGCTGATAGCGGATAACTGGTTGCCAATTGCGATATTGTGGCTATTGGGGATATCGTGTATGGATATTGGTTGTGAAGCAATAATTTCAAGAGTTGTGTTTCAAAAAGCACGAATGTGTAAATGCACTTGATTATTTGTGACTTGGGTGCCTGCATTTAAAGAAAATCATGAGTTTTGTAAAGGGACCGGTTAGTTCATGTTCCCACTGGCTTCGCTTGACCGTCTCGGCTCTGTTGATGGTGATACTGTAGGTACCCTCGGGGCAGTGTTGTCAAATAAAGCGATTTCAATAATAGACATGCATGAGTTTTGTTAAAGATATGATATATGTATATGTATTTAAGAAGTAGTTTTAGATGAACCAACGACCGCGACGTGGTTCAAAACATTGCGACATTTCTTGCTATAGAATTTTGAGGATCCTCCTCAAAATTCTGCTCTAGTTTAGTGTGTTGATGCTTCTGACGACTGCTTGCAATGATCGACTGATGTTACTTCGGAATTTTGAGGGTCCTCCTCAAAGTTCCGCCTCAGTTTCCAATTGGGGGGGGGGGGTTCCAATTAAAATTTCATTGATTTGTGACCGAACCCATAAGGCTGCCTACGTATTCCCTCTTGAACGGGAATCAGGTCAAACATAGTTCAAATTTTATAATGAGATCATAAGTGGTTACACATAGTATCGCTTGACTGCATCTGAATTGATTTGAAATTTCTGATACTAGGACTGCTCATATGCCAACTCATTTGAAATTTGCTGCTCCGTCGAAAAACATCCTCCAATCGTCATAGGACTCTGCAATGTCCTCTCCTATGAAGGATACCTCCTCATCAGGAAAATACGTCTTCAGAGGCTCGTATTCTCTATCCATAGGGTTTTCAGCGAGGTGATCTACTAAGTCCTGTCCTTTGATTGCTTTCTTAGTCATATAGACAATGTCGAATTCGCTCAGCAAGATCTACCACTTGGCTAGCTTGCTGGTGAGCACGGTCTTCTGAAAGATGTACTTCAATGGATCCATTCTTGATATGAGATACGTGGTGTAAGCATAGAAATAATGCCTGAACTTCTGAGCTACCCAAGTCAAAGCACAACAGGTACGCTCTAGTAAGGAATACCGGGCCTCGTATGGGGTGAACTTCTTGCTGGGATAATAAATGGCATGCTCTTTTCTCCCTGTTTCATCATGCTACCCTAGAACACGACCAAACGCTCCATCCAATACTGCGAGGTAGAGTAGTAGGGGTCTACCTGGTTCGGGCGGAACCAAAATCGGCAGTGTTGACAGGTACTCCTTGATTTTGTCGAAGGCTTTCTGGCAGTCGTCAGTCCATTTGGTAGTGGCATCCTTTTTTAACATTTTAAAGATTGGCTCACAGATGACAATAGATTGTGCTATGAATCGGCTGATGTAGTTAAGTCTCCCCAAGAAACTCATTACTTCCTTCTTGTTCTTTGGCGGCGGCAATTCTTGGATAGCTTTGACCTTTGATGGATCCAATTCTATCCCACGGAGGCTCACAATGAACTTGAGTAAATTTCCCTCTGGAACCCCGAATGCATATTTCGCGAGATTCAATTTCAGGTTGTACCTTCTCAGTCTGTTGAAGAATTTCCTCAAATCTTCCATGTGATCAGCGACTTTCTTGGATTTGATGATGATGTCGTCTACATACACTTCGATCTCCTTGTGTATCATGTCATGAAAAATTGTGGTTATGCCCCTCATGTAGGTGGCCCCTGCATTCTTTAACCCAAACAACATCATTTTGTAACAATACATCCCCCACGGCATAATGAAAGCCGTTTTCTCAGCATCCTGTTCATCCATCCATATATGATGATACCCAGCAAAACAATCAATGAATGACTGTAACTCATGCTTGGATAAGTTGTCAATCAAGATGTGTATATTTGGCAAGGGAAAGTCATCTTTTGGACTAGCCCGGTTGAGATCCCGGTAGTCGACAAAAAATCTAACCTTCCCATTCTTCTTCGATACTGGCACAGTATTGGCTAACCACGTTGGATATTCTACTACCCTGAGGACCTTAGATTTGACCTGCTTAGTGACTTCTTCCTTGATTTTCAAACTCATGTCTGGCTTGAACTTTCTGAGCTTCTGTTTCACTGGCGGACATGCGGGATCAATCGGTAATTTGTGAGCCACAATGGACGTGCTTAAACCAATCATGTCGTCATATGACCATGCGAATATGTCCTCATATTCCCTTAGAAATTTTGTATACTCTTCCTTCTCAGACGGTGACAAATGAACGCTGACTCGTGTTTCTTTGATGTTCTCTGTATCTCTCAGATTGACGATCTCAGTCTCGTCCAGGTTGGACTTAGGCCTATTCTCAAAATTCTCAACTTCTTTAACAATTTCTTCCGGTATATCATCTTCCTCTGAATCTATGTCCGTTTGTCGCATTGTCTCTTTGCAGTTTTTGGTTCATCAAGATAAGTAATAGTAATGCTGTTTGAGTAATGTAATGAGAGAAAATAATAAGTGAGAGATTTGTAAGAAAATTGAAATACTTTAATAAATTCCATAATTGTTTTGAACATTGGATCTCTTTCTTGCGAAAAAAGAAAAATGCGAAAGGAAAATAAACTTAATAAAGCAAAATAGTGCGTCATAATGCTTTGTTCAGCCTTGCTACCCCGAGGCACGCTGGGCTCTAGTGGTTCTGACAATCCAGTTGTTGAGGTGTGCCCCTCTGCTTACAGCCTGTATGGAAGGGCCTTCCTCCCCCTCCTCCTCGAAAATGACACAACCGTCCATATCATCCTCTTCTAGGAACAAATTCCTCATTGCTGCTAATGCTTCCTCTTCTTCTGACCCATAGATGATTTTGGCTGGTTGAAAAGTCTGCTCTAGACGGGGTATTAGTTGCTCCAATGGATAGTAAGGGCCGCGCTATGGTGGCGACCAGTCCTTAAATTCTTCCCAAGTATACTCATACCTCAACACGAAGGTGGTACCATGCTTCTTGAGCTTGATAGGCTTAGCGATTCCTTGGAGGTTTTTTCCAAGTCCTTTGCCAGGTTCGTACCCGCTCCAATTTAGTATGCTTTCAATTTTATTGTCCCACCATTTTTCTTTGTCGATTTTGTTGACCCGCTCGATGTTGTGGTAAGTTTCCCTGCCTATTCTTCTTCTTCCTCTAATTGCTGGAATGGTCTGGCGGCTATATATGGTGTTGATACCATCACCGTGAATTATCACCTCCTGGTGATTCCACTCAAATTTCACTGCCTGATGTAATGTTGATGCCACGGCCCCGGCGGCATGAATCCATGGTTGCCCCAACAATAAATTGTAAGAAGCTGGCACGTCTATCACTTGAAAATCAACATCAAACCAAGTGGGTCCCATTTGCAAACATAGGCTAATTTCCCCAATAATGGACCTTTGAGATCCGTCGAAAGCCTTGACGTTGATGGCCCCGTCCTTGATTTCATGCAGCCCTTTTACTAATGTTTTGAGTGTTACCAGAGGACAAATGTTTTGACTAGACCCCCCATCGACCAGGATCCGGGTGATAAAATAATCTTCGCATTGCACAGTGATGTGCAACGCCTTGCTGTGACTCAATCCTTCTGGTGGTAGCTCATCCTCGTGGAAGGTGATTTTATGACTCTCCAACACTTGTCCTACCATGTTTGCCATTTCTCCTCCAGTGATGTTGCTTGGTACATACACCTCACTTAATACCTTCAACAAGGAATTCTTGTGTTCATCAGAACTTTGTAATAAAGTCAAGATAGAAATCTGTGCCGGTATTTTGTTTAGCTGGTCAATGACCGAGTATTCCTTGGCTTGTATCTTTCTCTAGAGATCACCGGGTCCAGTTTCAATGATGGCTTGCCGACCAGAGGTCTGCTTACTTGACTCACCTAAGTGTTCTGTAGTATAAAACTTGCCGGTTCTTGTCATACCTTGTGCTGTAACTGTTTCCCCGAACTTGGCTTTTCACTTTCTTCTTGCCTCGACTGTGTAGTCCCACGGTGTAGCTTTTGTGTGGAATGGTTTTACGGCTATCATTGATACTAGAATAGGCACCCTTGCCTTGGAAGGTAATATAACAACTTTAAAGGGCTCTGACGCCTTTGGGGACCCAAACTCGACCTCGATTGGTGTTGGCATCTTTGCGGAGGCTGGTGCTTCAAACTCAAGCGGTATGGACATGTTTACCTCAGCATCTTTAGGAGGCTGAATTTGGACCACAATTGGGTTAAGAGTGACTGTTGGTTTCTTTGGATCATCACCTTCTGCAATCAAACCAATCGATCCTTTGGGGTCCCAATCATCTTCTACTTCAATCATATGGACACATCCTCTCTTGTGGTCTGGTAGAGGGTTGTTGCGGACGTTCGGAGCAGGATCCTTTACCACGATAATCTTGTTATCAATTAAAGCCTGGATCTTGTCCTTCAAGGAGCGGCACTCATCAATAGTATGTCCTTTCATGCTAGAATGGTATGTATAGGTTTTGTTTGGGTTGATCCAATGGGAAGGGTTTTCAGGGTTATGGTAGGGATAGGGGTGACATAACCAGTAGTTTTGAGTTTTTCATACAGCTGGTCGATTGGCTCGGCATTGGCGGTGTATTGTTTGGGAGGTCTGTGGTCAAAATTTGGTCGGGGTCTAGGAAAGTTTTGGCGAGTGGGAGGTGATTGATAGTGGGATGGTTGAGTGTTGTAGGCTTAGTAGACGTGTGTAGGTTGGGAATATCTGGGTGAAATAGGTTGGTATGTAGGAGGTGGAGATGATTGATAGGTAGGTGGTGGAGCTTGGTAGGAAGGTGGGGGTGCCTGGAAATTGGGGTGGGTTGATATGTAAATGATGATATCGGGTAGGTTTGATATTTGACTGGTGATTTGGTTCTCTATGCAACCATTACGATACTTACGTCCCTTTTTTTGGATGTACCACCAGACTGTAGACGCTTGTTGGTGGCTTGCAAAGCTTCAAAGTTAGTGACCATACCACTTTTTATGCCTTCTTCAATCCTTTCACCCAGCCTGATGATGTCAGAAAATTTATGGTTCTCGATCAGCATCAGTCTTTCATAGTATTGTGGATCTTGAGCTCTGACGAAAAACTTGTTCATCTGTTCTTCCCCTAAAGCATATCGAACCTTAGTAGCCTCTAACCTCCAATGAGTGGCATACTCACGAAACGTTTCTGTAGGTTTCTTCTTTAAATTTTGAATGTAAAACACGTCCGGTGAATTCTCCATGTTGAACCTGAACTTGTCCATGAAGTCAGACGCCATATCAGCCCAGTTTGACCACTTCTTGGGGTCTTGGCTAATGTACCAAGACAAAGCATCCCCTTTCAGGCTTCTCATGACAAGCTTCATCCAGATTCTCTCATCTTTCCCTACTCCGACAAACTTGTCGCAGTATTTCCTCAAGTGTACCCTGGGATCCACTATACCATCAAACATTTCGAACTTGGGAGGTTTGTACCCCTAGGGCATATCGATATCTGGTTGAATGCGAAGGTCTTATCAATTCAGTCCCTCGATCCCCTTACTTCCTTCAATACCCTGAACTCGGCTAGTCATCTTCTTGAGTTCTGCGGCCAGATTCTTGATAAGAGAGTCTTTATCATCAGACTTAGGTGTGCTTGAGGCGGGTTGAATGGGGTGTGGTATGGTTGCCACGTAGATAGGGGTGTTGTGGTGATGATCATTTGTGGAGTTTAGTGGTTGGGAGATGAGCAGTGGGGTGTTGCTTGAAGTGTGGCATGTGTTGCAGTGGTAATGGGGAGTGGATTGGTTCTGTGGTTTCGGGATGTTTTGAAGAGGTGAGGGATTTTGAGTGTTGGGGAAGTTGATATCCGGGATAGTTAGGGAAAATGACAAACTTGCCAAGTTCCGAACTTGGTCCAGTTCTTCCTGAAATTTCAATAACTTCTGTTGGAGTTGAGAGGCACTTTCCTTGGAAACCTGAATACGCTGAGGAATCTCTACCCTTTCAACTGAGCTCTCCTTTTTGATATTGCTCAAATCTTCCATTTTCCCTTGTTCTTGTTTCTGATAGGACTCGGAGGAGGAGGAGGCAGAGGACCCTTGGATCTTGTGGAATATGATGACGATGCCAAAATGCACGAATTAACCTTTGGAGAGGGGAATAAGCAATAGTAAAAACAAAAGGTAACGATTTAGTAGGGACTATAAGGAAAAATGTTGCAATACTTAAACACATAGTGCAGGAAATATAAAACGTGTCCTAATTTTAGGGACCTCGTTGTGCCCGAGGTAGGCCTAGCGACAAGTAAATTTGGAGAACTTGGAATGCTAAATTCCTCATTTTATTGATAAAAAATAAGACAAATCCCAAAACGACACTAAATAACAGGAAATAAAATTTCACTAGTGGCCATAGGCCTTATTACATTCGTAAAGCGAAAAATAAACTCCTAGCTACTTGGTCCTAGAAGGACCTTCCCCAGATTCGGGAATGTTGGCTCCCTCGTACAGTTCTCCCAACTCGCATAATCCCAGTAGCAAGTAGGCCCTTGCCAGATGTCCGCCGTCATTTCCTTCAGCAACCCGATAATCTTCAACCCTCTTTAGAAACTTCTTTTCCAGCTCCACTATACCCCGATCCAAATAGATCACTCGTTTGTTGGCGCTGACAGCCATATCTTTCCATTCTCCAATTAGCTTTTGATTGGCTTCTTGTATTTCACGGTGCTCATTTTCACATTCCCGCATGCTCTTGCGTAGTTAGTTGTACTTTACCTGCGCTTCAACCTTTTCATCAATAATCCCGTGACCTCGAACAAATAGGGGTAGACCCAAGTTGTTGTGATTGTCCTCCAGCCAGCCTAGATAGTGTGGAATACAACCAGCATGGTAGCGATCTGGTTTGATGGTGTCTCTTCCCAAGACAATTTTACAATGCTACATATGTTGAGCCTGACACCTGTACGAACTGTTGTCATCCTTGAAGTCAGTTTGAAAATGGCTCATCTTGTCGACCCTTTGTATAAACTATTTCCTAACCTGCCTGTCTCATAACCCAGATAGGGACATATGGGTAGGTCCCTCTCAAATTGATCAGTATAAGAAATGGCGCATCCCTGGACCGTATGGTGAATTATTCAGTAGGGAACCACTCAAACATCCATTGCACCCAGTATTCAGTAAGATTGTCTAAGAGTTCGACCCAGTCTCTAGCATTCTCTGGTTGGGCGAACATGTCAGGCATATAATTCATTTGCTTTGGGTGATGAAAGGCGATATGATCATCCCAGTCTGTACGATGGATTTCCTGCCGGTACTCACCCCTTTGGAGGTTCTCCATGAGCCATAGTTGGAGTAGAAAATTACACCCCTCGAAATGTTTGGCCCTTTGTTAACATTTTTCTAGGGCTCGGTATATTTCTGCAACTATCATTGGCACAAGGCTGAATGGCTGCCCGTTAATTCCTTGCATTAAGGTTTTAGTGACCATGGCCAGTCTGGCATGGATTCTTGCTTTCTTTGTTGGAAAAACTATCATCCCCAAGAGACAGAACATAAACACAAATACCCTTTGGTGGTATGTGCCCCAATGAGGTGAGAGCGAATTCGTCCGATATGTACGGTATGATTTGTTGTGACCGTACCTTTTATACTAATGGTCAAAAGGAATGTATGACTCCTCCAAACATGTCAAGTTGGGATTCTTCTTTAGACCCATCATCTTAAGAAAACCCCTACCCTTACGTTTTCCGGCATTAGCAAACCTGGAGTTTCCCATGGTATCCCAGCTAGTCCTCATATTTCCTTGAGTAGAGGTGTCATTTCTATCTCCCCGAAGCGAAACACTAATCTATCACAGTCCCAAAACAAAGTTTCAGCTTCTATGATCTTGTTGTTAGATTGAATGTTTAGGAGAGAAGGCAGATTTCCTAGATACTTTCTAACAAGAGCTTGATCGCTGAAATGAAGATCTCCCCGCCAATTCAACAACTTGGGGTGGAAGTTGGTAACCATGCCGAATCTGGGGACTTCGTGCCTTATTTTTTGCAAAACAAAAGGTTAGGCCCTTTTCCCCTACCAGACTAGACTATTTAACATCAATAATTAGCACAAGAATCATTTAGTTCTCCAAATAAATGCACAGAATGTGGTAGTGTCCGTTTGGGTTTTAGGGAAACCCAGTGGACTTTGGACAAGGCTATCTTAAAGAGTCATTATGCGGACAACATAACTGACTTGGATAAGTTTGACCATGATGCATGCACAATAGAAAGAGAAATGGTTTCTATGGGTGTATTATAATTGGTACCCTTGAGCGGAAAACTCAAGAGGGAAATGCGCGGAATTGTCGATGGCACTGCTGATCGACTAGTTTTACCGCAAATATGCCTTTACCAAATTTAGGGGGTGATAATATTGGAAGGGTGCAACCACTCATTATAAGCGTTGCTATGGTATTTTGTTTGGCACGAGTGGAATATGATGTTGAAAAATGCAATACAATAATTAACAAATTGTCATGTACTTTCACGTTCATAAAGTAATTATTACAATAATCGCTCATAATTACAACAATATTGAAGGAAAGCAGTAAAAGAAAGCATTAAAGAAAAGAAACAAAGTGCCAAGTCAGTTTCGTAGTAGAAAAGATATAAAGGCATTAAATAAAGGCAATAAAGAAGCAATAAAATCACAAGCAACATGAAATAGTAAAAGCCTAAAGAGATCCCCAGCAGAGTCGCCATGGTGTCGATGCCCCCTTTTTCTAAAGGCGAAATCGGGTTTACAACATTTGGGCGGACAACTCTATTCCTTTTGGGAATTTGGGTTTGAGATTTAGAAGAGTCACCACCTAATGATGAAGTGCATTAGGGCACTAAGAAATTAAAAGAGAAGAATAACCAGAGAATGGGTAAGGGCTTGAAATTATCTCAGGAGGAAGGTGTTAGGCACCCCTCAAGATCCACTAGTGTGGTTCCCGGCCATGCTACAATTGTGACTTTAAAGCAGGTAAACATACAAGACAACTTCCGCATAACGATTATAAGTAGGGGAATGTATAAGGGTTAAATAAACATGCCGAAGCTTGGGAATAAGTGGTTTCATAGTTGTTTAAAGAATATATAAGTGCAAAAAAATGGGGATCAAATAACGACTACAAACATTCAGACAAAGAAGTGAAATGGGCGGAAATTTGGAAAAAAAGAAAATAGTGCTGGAAATTCAAAGAGGTTTTAAATGATTTAAAACGAAATGCAAAGTTTAAAGAACTGGAAACTGACAATTTAAAGAAAATAAGAACGTAAGTACATAAGGAGGGGGGAGGGGGTCCTAGGTTTATAAATAACATGGATCATCCACGCAACACCCGGTAACTGATTATATGCGTGGTGTTATCGCGTGATCATCATATCCATCTCTACCCCTTCCCACCTCGTTAAGGTATTAAAGTGCGAAATATTTAGAATCCTAAAGGGAGGGAGTTGGGTCTTTTCAGAGTTCTAAAAAAGGATAAAAGTCTAGGCGACAAACAAAAACACATAAGCAAATAGGGAAAGAGCAAATATCAGTTAAGGCTCAAACATGCCTCCTCACTTAAAGGCAAATATATAGCATGACTTCAAATACTGGTTATGGTCTGAATTAAATTTAAAAGCATAGGACAGGCTGATTTATCACATATTTCTCAGATGAGGAGTCCGAATTAGCCTTGTCTGGTTGTAGTTATCAAAGAACTGACACAATTAATTAGTTACCTAATGGTTTGCCTAAGTGAGACCTATTGGCATGATATCTAACAGAGCGTATTGATTCTAAAGAAAGGATTGCTGATTTTATAAACAAAAGATCTGTAGATTTTAAACGGCCTTATGACTGACTTTAGATTTATAGATGAAATAGAAGAGGCTGATTCAATTGATTACTCCTATAGGCAAGTTATCTAAGCGTTGTTGGTTTTAAAACGATTACATAGATACAAGAGTCCTATAGGCATGGTATCTAGGATGAAGTTGATTATTATCAAACCTATGATTGTTTGCCTAGTGAAATGTATATGCAGAAGTGCAGAAAGACTATGATCATGATTTTTTTATATGCAGAAATGCAGAACTTATAGGCAGAATTTCTATATGCAGAAATGCAGGAACTTAGAGACATGATTTAAACTTATAAGCGTGGTTTCTAAGATGAGAATGCACAAGTGAAGAGAATCTTATAGACATGAGTTCTAAGATGAGAATGTTGAAATCAGAAAATCCCAAGTTTGGCTCAATTGGTTTTAGGGGTTGATTATTAGATTTAGCATTCTTTCAGGCATTCCGAAGGTTCGAGCGAGTCCATTTCATGATTTCAAACTTGTTGGTATGTTCGGGCGGGGCCCGGGGGCCCCGAGCGTCAATCGGGCGATGCTTGAGTAAAGTTGGAAAAATTGGCAAAGAGTTGAAGCTCTATCTATCTGTCATATTGGTCAGCCGCAGGTGCGAAACCGCGGAAGCGGCCAAGGTAGGCCAAGCTAGAAGCCGCAGAAGCGGCTAAGCTTAAGCAGAAGCGGAACTGCAGAAGCGGTTGCTTCTCGCAGAAGTGGTCCAGTGGCCCAATAGAGTTTTCACAGAAGCGGACACCTTTCCGCAGATGCGGTGGGCGCAGGTGCGGCCCAAGACAATAGATGCGGAAATCACTAAAGCAGTGAGCTTCATTTATTACGGGATCTAGGCCATTTTTTCTCATTTTCACTCATTCATTTGGCGATTTTGGAGCTCTTGAGAGAGGACATTCACGTAGAATCTTGAAGTAAGTTCATCCTACATATATCTAGTTTAATACTTGAACCTCGGGTAGATTAACACACAAATATTAAGGAAAAAATCATGGGATTAAAGCAAAACCTAGGGTTTTGATAAAAGTTAGATTTAACCATGAAATTTGTTATGAAATGAACTAGAAATCATATATTATTGATCCTTAGGTTATAAAGAACAACTTTCTTTGAAAAGTTTCAGAATCCAGGCACGTGGGACCGGGGTCAAATTTTAGGAAGCTTGTGTTTAAAGTTGGGAAATTACTTTAGTAATTAAAATGCGTACTATTGAGATTTTATTGACAAGTTCTTACCTCGTTTAATTAGTTTCAGATCGTTTGGCTCCAAATTGAGGGTTTGAGAATGTTTTTCCTATTGGGAGTGCGCTTTGGAGCGAGATGAGTCTCCCATCTAACCCTGTAAGAGGGAATTGTCCCAGCAAGTGTAATAATTGAATAATTTCCACTAAATGCGGGGGCTACGTACGTACAAGGTGACGAGAGTCCGTGCGGAGCCACTATTATGCTTAAGTACAGGTAGTCTAGGACCCAAAATCATGCTTTATGTGATATTCTTGTAACCTAATAATTAATCTGGGATTGCTTAACTCATATTGAATGTGGTAAATTAATCTAATAAGAGGAACATCATTTCCTTGGACCTTTTAAAGAGAAGTTGATATTTTCATGAGTAATTGCTCTCCTGATACATATTCTTGTCTGCCTGTTGTTGTGTTTGATTATATTTGACCGCGCTGCATGTATGATTTGCGAGTGGGGTAATAGATGCATCGATGCTTCGTGCCATTCGACCCTCTAGCAGTGTAGACTTTATTTTTATGTTGGATCGGGCCATATGACCTCGTCACTACTTGCGTATGCTTCTTGCTTTGTATATTGTTGTGGACTAAACTTTGTTATATGCCTTGAAATGTAAATGGCTAACTGTGATATCATCTAGGATAGGACCTATTACTTTATTCTATAAATTCTTAATCATTTGTGCTATCCATGCTTAGAATAACACTTTTTCATATTATTTGACCCTAGTAAGTGTCAAGTCGACCTCTTGTCTCTACTTTTTCGAGACTAGACAAGATACTTACTGGGTACATATTGTTTATGTACTCATACTACACTTCTTTACTTAATTGTACATGATATGAGGCATGTACATCTAGTTACCAGGCTGGTGCATACTCTTGATCCGACCTGAGATTCCATAGTGAGCTGCTCCCTTCCTATGCCGTTCAGCAACCCGAAGGAGTCTTTCTTTACTTTTGGTTGTCTATTCTATTTCAGACAGTAGGATAGATTATTCTTTTGTATATTCTACTAGATGCCCACATACTTGTGACACCAGGTGTTGGCACACACATTAGCTGACTATCTTTTTGTTGAGACTATATAATTATTATGGTACAATGTTAATTATCGCTTGTTTTTAAATTCAAACTTAGAGATTGTCTTAACTATTTTGGAAAAAGTAAAACTAGAACTTATTAATATTTCCGCATTGGCTTGCCTGACAACGGTGTTGGGCGCCATCACGACCTGAGGTGAATTGGGTCGTGACATGCATACAGTGTATGATAAAAGCAAAAAGAAGAACAGAGCAAAATAAAATAGTAATTTGCAAGGAATGAATACAAAACTCAGGTATTTCTATCAATATCCAGCTATAACCAATCCTAAATTGAAATATAACACTACGGAATATCTCACGCAGTAGCAGAAAGATACATAAACACGTAAACTGATGTGGCGCGCATCCCGATCCCACTATATCATCAATATCAATATAAATATTCACCCTTATTACTCTATATCAATCCACCCTTATTCCTCCTGTCGCGGCGTGCAATCCGACCCCACCGGACATTAACATATCACCCTTATTCCTCCTTAACATATCACCCTTATTCCTCCTCTTGCGGTGCGCAACCTGATCTCATCATATCAGTATCAGTTATTCAAAAGGTGCAGAAATTTCGCAATTCCACTCAATTTTCCACAATATCTAAACCTCAACCAAAGCAAACGGAAAGTTTGTACATTTTGAAACTTTACATGATTAATACTACTCAGCGAGACCAATCTGGATTATATCATAAACCACCGATAGAGCAGCTTCAGTCAACAATACAAAATGATGAAACTACATAATAGCTAATACCCTTAACAATGGACAACAATGTCTAACAAGTAGCATGAAAATAACAGTTAAACATGTAGCAGTCAGGAAAAGATAATATTACAAGAACGGGAAATAAACGGGCAAAATAAATAAATTTGGCGGCACATAGGTACTCTTCACCTCACCTATATGCCACTCACATGGATTTTTCACATTGCAATTAATTCAAGGGTTCCTAATTCCTCGAGTCAAAGTTAGACACGTCACATACCTTGATCTATAGGCCACTCAGTTTCCTCTAGTTTCCACCTCCGAACAACTCATATCTAGTCATAATTAACATAATAACATCAATTATCACTAAAGAAATCAATTCCAATACATAATTATAAGTTTCCCAACATTTCCCACAAAAGTCAAAAATTGAACCCGGGCCCGCTTGGTCAAAACTCAAGGTTCGGACCAAAATCGATTCACCCATTCACCCCCGAGCCCGAATATGTCATTAGTTTTGGAATCCGAGCTCAATTTGAGGTCTAAATCCCCAAATGTCAAAGTTCCTAATCTCTACCCAAAAATTCTGAATTCCACCGTGAAAACCTTAGGATCTAGGTTGAAATCTTGTAAAAAGAGGTGAAAGATTGAAAGAAACTAGTTAAGAATCACTTACTTATGATTTGGTAAAGAAAAAGTTTTTAGAAAATTGCGTCTTGTGTTTAGGTTTTGAAAAATTGGATAATGGATGAAAAATCCCATCCAAAATCAGTTTTGACCAGTTGCAGGTATCGCTTTTGCGATCAGGGGTTCGCAAATGCGAACCCCACAAATGCGAACTTTGCCTCGCAAATGCGAAGACCAACCTGGACCTAATATCATCGCAAATACGAACACTTGTTTGAAAATGTGGCCAGTGCTGATGCAATTGCGATTTTGAGCTTCGCAATTGTGAAAGTCCCCTTCCAGCCCCATTGCTCGCAAATGCAAAATCTACAGACTTGAAGCAACAACAACTATACCTACCTAATAAAATCCCACAGAGTGGGGTCTGGGGAGGGTAATATGGACTCAAAGCTTACCCCTACCCCGATAGGGCAGAGAGGCTATTTCCGAAAGACTCTCGGCTTAGAGAAAATAAAGGAAAAGATAAGAAAACAATTCATTAGTCACTCCAGTATAAACCATAATAGTAACAGAATCATAACAACCAAAAGATAAATGACATGCAATAACATTAACCAGTAATTAAGGCCTGGTGCTAAGATAAACAGCAAGGACAATGTGAATTCAACATAAGCTGAAAGCTATCTAAGATCGATCCTAATCCAACCCTGCCTCACCCCCGGCATGAAGTACGCAAAACTCTACTACCCTCTACCCTATGATACGCACAAATTACACTTTAATAAATAGTGTAAGGCGGTCGATGTCAAATATAATAACCCAACAAGGTTGGGGTCGAATCCCACAGGGAATATGTGGAAAAAGGTTACTTGTTCAGTGTGTTGCTCGACTCGAGTTCGATCTCTATTCGGTTAATTGTAACAAGAGATAATGATATATGGTGACAAGAGTATGTATGATTGTTTGAGTTTAAGTAACAACTAATTTCAACAATTAATGAGTAAACAAGTGGATAAGAGCAACCAAGGTTGTGTCCCCTTCAATGTAGTGTAATGTCAACACGTGTTAATATGATATATTTCTAATGGTAGGTTCTTTAGATATGCAATTGATGTCTAAGATACTACCCATTATTTCCCAATGAATGAGTAGTATTTCCTCTTTATGATTTTCCCAAATATAAAAGAGTTGCACTTAAGAACCATCAATAAATGCCAATTAAAACCCACTTATTCCTAAGCGATTTTATCAAACAAGGTTTAAAGCCTTGAGTCATTGATATTTACTTCTACCAAATCCTAGCCCACTTTCCCAAGCAAAGCAAGAATTTAATGGCTTTTGTTAATGTTTGCAACCACCAACAATAAATGAAGAATGAGAAGTAAATAAATATCAACCAACCATTATATATATATTCAATGTTAAACACCCATTAACATAACACTCCTTTAGGGTCCACAACCTTAGTATTTAAAACTAGCTACACATGCTAAAACACAAAAACCAACTAATCATAAATGTCATAAATGCTTACAATGGAGGGAATCTTCACCCAAAAGCTTCCAAAAAGAGAGAATATTAATGTGATAGAATGTAGCTTAAAAGTGAGACAATATGAGCCCACAAAGGTCTCTTAACACTATTTATAGAGAGACCAATTTCGGGACAGAAAATGGACAAGTTTGCCCTTTCAGGTCACATCTGTGACCGCAGACTTGTCGCATAACAGGTCTGTGGTCCGTATTTTGAACAGCCTCTCCGCAGATCCAAAACCCTAGTTGTCAGGCCTTCATCGCAGTTCCATTCTGCGGTCCGCATTCGAGTTATGCGACCGCAGATTGCATCGCATCTTTGAACCTGAGTTTTCTTCTTGTTCATTCTGCGGCACATCTGCGGTCCGCATGTTGATTCTGCGATCGCAGATTGCACCGTATTCTTGACATGGTTTTTAGCTCCAGACTCTGTAATGTTTTGCGATTTGAGATACGATTCTGCGGTCCGCATGTGTGATCTGCGATCGCAGATTGCGCTGCATTCTTGACATGGTTTTTAGCTCCAGACTGTGTAATGTTTTGCGATTTGAGATACGAATATGCGGTCCGCATGTGTGATCTGCGACCGCAGAATGGGCCGTAGCTTTGCACTTGTGCAATATTATGCTCTTTTCTTCTCTTTTTGCTTCCATTTTCATATCCTTGGTCTTCCCTTCCTCTTGTGCTGTAAGAACAACAAATCTACATGAGTATCAGTAATAATTGCATTAAAACAAGCTAGAATCTAAGCAATTTGTATTGAAATATGCCGAAATTCTACGGCACATCAACACCCCCAACTTAAACTCTTGCTTGTCCTCAAGCAAGTAAAACATACTTAGCCTATTCTAAACTCTATTTACAAATACGAAACAATAGTGACTCAGGATGGTGTTCATTTCTAGTTCTTCAAGCATGTATTTACAATTGCTTCACCCTTCCTAGATTAGAAGTATGTATAGAGAAAACTAATCAATCATGTGAACTCTAAGCCTCAACATTGTGACTAGATGTTAACCTCAGCTTCACTTTCATTTGACTCAAAAAGCTCAACTTTAGTTCAATTCCACAGTTCATATACCCTTACCAGAAAGAAAGTCCCAGAATCACAATATTTACAAGGACGGCAAAGAGGGATCATTTACAAACACACTCACTCTCAGAAAGAACTTCAAGTGCTGCAACATGTCATACCATAGGCTTGCCCTTATTTTAATTCGCCGCTTATTCAAGAATGTTCGGTTGGAGGTCTCATAAGGGCTTTTTGGCTTGTAATGTAGGTTCAGGGATGGGTTGGATATACATTTGGGTACAAGTGACTTCACCCTCTTTGAACACTAATCACATTTTACCATTCTTTTGCACTCCTTTTCAAACCCCCATATCTTTGTTTTCGTCTAGCCTCCAGTATAGAGCTACCTTACATACCTTTTCATTGTTGTTCAAGACTCCCAATTTTGTAAACATAAGCATTATTATATTTTCTTTTCTTTTTCTTTTTCTTCTCTTGCTTTTGATCATCATTTTTTTTTGGAGCTTGAACAATTTCACAAACTCTTTTGAGGCATGTTGCCCTAAACTCACATACAACCTTAACGATCTTCCACTTTGACCTTACCCCCAACTTAGGCTTTTAGCCTCATTCTCAATGTTCAAAGAGGGAAGGGTTCAAGAGAGGAAATTGCTTTTCAAAGCGGGAAAGGTTTGTAATGAGTTGGCCAAAGAAAGGTTAAAATGCTCAAATTGGGTGCTAGTGGTATCCTTTATGCACGGGTAGGCTTGAAAGGCTAAAAAGGTTTTGCACATAATCACAACGAATGCCTAAGACCATTCCTCCAACCAAACATACTATCATTAACATTAAAAGACTAACCGGGCAAGTTCTAGATGACAGAAGTAAACACAAGAATTATATACAAACAGAGAACTTACATACACAATGTACATGAACTGCTTCATTCACATTATTTGACACCTCCGAGTAACCATTCTGCAACTCAATGCTTTCATCACAAGCACAAGTATAATTATGGGTTGCCATAGAGTCACAGAGCGAGCCTCAGATTCACAGAATTGATCATAGAGACAAATTCCCTTAAGACAGTCGTCAATCTATCTATCATTGGGAAAAGTCGACAAGAATGACTATAGGAGGGTATGCGCTATGTACAGGTATACATGCTCGATACTAGGCAACTACACCAAACTGGTCACAATGATTTACACCTAAGATCCTGATTCTACTTTTACACCCTTGGAAAAGAACCAGAAAAAGAAAAACCAAGGGGAATTGATTCACAAACTGATATTAAAAAACACGAACTCAACAACAGAAATAAAAAACAACATCATAACATCACTCATATACCAAAGTTATACCAATGTACACAGATACATGATACGCATAAGTACATGAGTTTCCAGCTATATACACA
>MU743090.1:35642-53726 GCA_026770625.1 Nicotiana glauca
CCATGTAGAATTTTTCCAATAGCATAGAGTCCGGAAAACCATGGTTTGGAGACCTCACCAAATATAATTTGAAACGGTCCCATGCTTCATACAACTGCTCTCCAGGTGTTTGCTTGAAGAAGAAGATTTTATCTCGCAACTCAGACTGTTTACTTTGCGGGAACCACTTGGATAGAAACACCCTAACAAGTTCGGGCCACGAATGAATAGAATTAGGTTGTAGATTCTGGAGCCATCTCCTTGCATCCCCAGCAAGAGAGTACTTAAAGCATCTCAATCTCAGGGCATCATCAGAGACATTATTCTACTTATGCATTGCACACACGCCCAAAACGTTCCTAAGGTGTGGATCATTATCAATGGAATTTCTGAAGAACCCCTCTGCCTTGAGCATAAGGATCAAACCATGTTCCACTTTAAACGTTGCATCTCCAACCACAGGAGGTACAATAGGATTGGTATCATCAATGTACTCTTCGATTTCTGCAAAGGGATTCTCTCCCAGATCTACCTCAACGTCATCACCAGATTCAGACATGTTTCCCTATCAACACCAAGAAAAACAAGCAAAGTGTGATAGAATAGAACTAGACACACAGTAAAGCGCACACTGATAAGTAATTTCAAGACCGTATTCCCCGGAAACGGCGCCAAAATGTGATACGCTCAAATTACACTTTAATAAATAGTGTAAGGCGGTCGAGGTCAAATATAATAACCCAACAAGGTTGGGGTCGAATCCCACAGAGAATATGTGTGAAAAGGTTACTTGTTCAGTGTGTTGCTCGACTCGAGTTCGATCTTTATTCGGTTAATTGTAACAAGAGAGAATGATATATGGTGACAAGAGTATGTATGATTTTTTGAGTTTAAGTAATAACTAATTTCAACAATTAATGAGTAAACAAGTGGATAAGAGCAACCAAGGTTGTGTCCCCTTCAATATAGTGTAATGTCAACAGGTGTTAATATGATATATTTCTAATGGAAGGTTCTTTAGATATGCAATTTATGTCTAAGATACTACCCACTATTTCCCAATGAATGAGTAGTATTTCCTCTTTATGATTTTCCCAAATATAAAAGAGTTCCACTTAAGAACCATCAATAAATGCCAATTAAAAGCCACTTATTCCTAAGCGATTTTATCAAATAAGGTTTAAATCCTTGAGTCATTGATATTTACTTCTACCAAATCCTATCCCACTTTCCCAAGCAAGCAAGAATTTAATGGCTTTTGTTAATGTTTGCAACCACCAACAATAAATAAAGAATGAGAAGTAAATAAATATCAACCAACCATTATATATATATTCAATGTTAAACACCCATTAACATAACACCAATTTAGGGTCCACAACCTTAGTATTTAAAACTAGCTACACATGCTAAAACACAAAAACCAACTAATCATAAATGTCATAAATGCTTACAATGGAGGGAATCTTCACCCAAAAGCTTCCAAAAAGAGAGAATATTAATGTGATAGAATGTAGCTTAAAAGTGAGACAAGATGAGCCCACAAAGGTCTCTTAAAACTATTTATAGAGGGACCAATTTCGGGACAGAAAATGGACAAGTTTGCCCTTTCAGGTCATATCTGCGACCGCAGACTTGTCGCATAACAGGTCTGCGATTCGCATTTTGAACAGTCTCTCCGCAGATCTAAAACCCTAGTTGTCAGGCCTTCATCACAGTTCCATTCTGCGGTCCGCATTTGAGTTATGCGACCGCAGATTGCATCGCATCTTTGAACCTGAGTTTTCTTCTTGTTCATTCTGTGGCACATCTACGGTCTGCATGTTGATTCTGCGATCGCAGATTGCGCCGCATTCTTAACATGGTTTTTATCTCCTGACTCTGTAATGTTTTGCGATTTGAGATACGATTCTGCGGTCCACATGTGTGATCTGCGATAACAGATTGTGCCGTATTCTTGACATGGTTTTTAGCTCCAGACTCTGTAATGTTTTGCGATTTGAGATACGATTATGCGGTCCGCATGTGTGATCTGCGACCGCAGAATGGGCCGCAGATTTGCACTTGTGCAATATTATGCTCTTTTCTTCTCTTTTTGCTTCCATTTACATATCCTTGGTCTTCCCTTCCTCTTGTGTTGTAAGAACAACAAATCTACATGAGTATCAGTTATAATTGCATTAAAACAAGCTATAATCTAAGCAATTAGTATTGAAATGTGCCGAAATTCTCCGGCACATCACCCTACAACCCTAATGCTTGGCCTCCAAACCTTCCTATTAAGGGCCATGTCTTCATAAATCTATAGTCGAGCCATGTCCTGCCTGATCACCTCTCCCCAGTGCTTCTTAGGCCTCCCTCTACCTCTCCTCGTACCCACCACAGCCAACCGCTCACACCTCCTCACCGGAGCATGAAGGCTTTTTCTCCGTACATGCCCGAACTATCTGAGCCTCACTTCCCCCATCTTGTCATCCACAGGTGCCACGCCCACCTTCTTCTGGATATCCTCATTCCTAATGTTGTCTATCCTAGTGTGCCCGCACATCTACCTCAACATCCTCATCTCTGCTAACCCCATACAACATGGCCGGTCTAACTACAACTCTATAAAACTTACCTTTGAGTAACCGTGGTACTTTCTTGTCACACAAGACTCCCGATGTAAGCCTCCATTTCATCCAGCCCGCCCCTGTACGATGAGTGATGTCCTCGTCGATCTCTCCGTCCCCCTGGATCATCGACCCAAGATACTTGAAGCTATCTCTCATGGGGATGACCTGTGATCCAAGACTCACGTCCCTGCCTACTTCCCTCAGCTTTGTGCTAAACTTGCACTCCAGGTACTCAGTCTTAGACCTGCTCAATTTGAAACCCTTGGACTCGAGGGTCTGTCTCCAAACCTCCAATCTCTCATTAACACCGAACCTCGTCTCATCAATTAAAACTATGTCATCAGCAAATAACATACACCATGGCACATCCCCTTGAACATGGTGTGTCAATGCATCCATCACCAAGGCAAATAAGAACGGGCTAAGCGTAGCGCCTTGGTGTAATCCCATAACAATCAGAAAATCCTCTGAGTCGCCTCCCATAGTCCTAACCTTAGTCTGCAGACCTGAAGCATAACAGCAAACTTTCCCGAAGTTCAAATCACTCTGTAGCCTATCCAAAACTCATTTGAGCCCTCGGGGCTCCAAAACAAACATTCACAGAAGTCTTAAAATATCATACGAACTTGATCGTGCGATAAAATTGCCATAATATCATCTAGATCTGCGGATTTAGCACCAAAACACATAAAATTCCTATTGGCACAAGCAGTCATCTGAATCACGTCAAGTTAGTTCCATTTCTCAACAAATTTCACAGATAAGGTAGATATACTATTTTGGACATGTACCGGGATCAAGAACCAAAATACGGGCCCGATACCAATAAGATCAAACATTAACCAAATTCTTAAAACTATTTGATTTTCAGTCTTACAATTTTCATCAAAAATTTATTTCTCAGCAAGGGACCTCGGAGTTCGATTCCGGGCATACACTCAGTTCCCATATTTTATTACGGACCCACCTGGACCGTCAATATAGGGTTTGGGTACGTTTACTCAAAACATTGACCGAATTCAACAAAAATTAATTTTTTAGGCCAAAAATTATTATTTCATCTATTTTCCACATAAAATTTTCGAAAATGCGCCGGGACTGTGCATGCAAATCGATGAGGAATAAAATGAGGTTTTAAAGGCCTCAAAATACAGAATCAAGTTCTAAAACATAAGATGAACTTTTGGTTCATCCCATTCTCCACCTCTAAAACATACGTTCGTCCCCGAACTAACATAGAAAAGTACCTAGCTCGTGAAAAGGTGGGGATATCTGCTCCACATATCGGACTCGAGGCAGTTTGAGGAGAGAATAGGGTGGAAGTTCTTCACCAGCAAAGTTCCGGATGCTAATGAATACCTTGTCAAAGAGTTATATGCAAACGTTGCCCACATAAAAAAGGTCACCAATGTGATAAAGGTCCGAGATTTGAAAATTTAGTTTGATGGCCACACGTTGAACAAATATGTCGGGTTTGAGGATGTGGAGGCCATGCAATACTTTTAAAAGATGGCCCTAGTTGAAGTAGCCCGTCCATGATTAGCAGAGATATTAGCCCCTGGGAAAACACCTACATGGATCACAGCTGGAGCCCCAATAGACAGAAACACCCTCAGCTTCGAAGCAAAAGGGAGGACTATATTTGTATGCAGCAGGTTGGACCCGAGCCAGCATTATAGTATCATCCCACTCTCCCGGGCAATCCTTATAGATTCTATCATGGTAGAGTTTCCAATCAATATAGGGAACCTCATGTACTATCACATCTCCAAAGCAATGGAAAAAGGAGGAAATGTCTTATCCCTACCCCAACTTCCTCACTATATAGTTCGAGGACCAAGGGGTCAAGAAGAAAATTGTGATGACCCAGCTGGTCGTCTTAAGAATTTAAAGCCTGATCCCATATTAAATGCTTTCCCCAAGTCTATTTATGCTAATTTGAATTGTCGGGATGTTCGGTTTTGAGTTTCGGAGATTTTTGGGACACTTAGTCCCTAAATGAGAACTTAAGTGTTAGAACGTTGCCCATAGTTGGAACAGTATGAAGACGACCTCAGAATAGAAATTCGACGGTTCCGTTAGCTTCGTTAGGTGATTTCGGGGATGGGAGCGTGTTCGGAATGTGTTCTGGAGGTCCGTAGCTGATTTAGGCTTGAAATGCCGAAGTTTGAATTTTTGAAGTTTGTGGTCTGATAGTGAGATTTTGATCCGAGGGTCGGAATGGAATTCCGGAAGTTGCAGTAGCTCTGTCATGTCATTTGGGATGTGTGTGTAAACTTTCAGGTACTTCAGACGAGGGTTAGGTTTTTGATTGAAAGCGTGTTTTGATAGAATTTAAAGTTCTTAAGCTCAAATCATTGGATCATTCGAGTTTCTGACGTTGTTTTAGGTGGTTTAAGGGTTGGTAAAAGTTTGAATGATGTTATGGGATATGTCCGTAGGTTTGGTTGAGGTCCCGAGGGCCAAGGGTGTGTTTTGGGTGCTCAACGGAGCATTTTTGAGTTGTAAAAAGTTGTAGATTTCTGTTCAGGTCTGTTACAGACCTTCCTTCTCTGTGATCACAGCTGCCCCTATGTGATCGCATAGTTTGAATTCGGAGGGGGATATTTTTTATTCTACGCGATCGCATTATTTGGTTCGCGATCGCGGAGGTCAGCTTTTCCCTTCTTCGCGTTCACAATTATTCTCCCGCGTTCATATAGTAGAAATTAGGATCTGGTAATTGCTTGAATTTTTGTCTTCGTGATCGCATGACCCTATTCGTGATCCCGTACGTCTATTTCTTTCCCTTCTGTGATCACAGGCTTTAGGCCGCGTTTGTATAGGCCAATTTTAGAACCTTTACAATTTACCCTTCTCGATCGCATTCAATTTCATGCGATCGCATTGAGCAAATACCTGGGCAGTTATAAACATTTCAAAATCCAAGGGTTAGCCATTTTTATCAAAACACAAGCTTGGGAGCTCTAATTTGGGAGAAATTTCAAGGGCAACGACTGGGTAACGATTATCTACTCTCTTATGCTTAAAACCCATTAATCTAATCACGAATTCCACCTAAATTTCGGATTTTTGAATGAAAAATGGGTAAAACTTCATAGACCAAGTTATTAAAGTTTTGAATGAGTGTTTAACCTTCAATTTGAGATATTTTTATATGGTTAGACTCGTGAGAGTACGAGGGTTCTGAAAATGTAAAATTTATCTGATTCCGAGACGTTGGCCTGAGGGGCATTTTGGTCATTTTATCAAAATTCACTTCTTAGCTTTAAATTAAATAGTAGAATCAGTTGCTTAAGATGTTATTTATGATATGTAGTTTAATTGAATATATTTGGGCCATTTGGATTCGGATACTCGTGGAAAACGTGTGGTTTCGAGTTGATTTAGAGCCGGTTTGAGGTAAGTGGCTTGTCTAACCTTGTGTGAGGGACCTTTCCCCTTAGGAGATGATATTTGGTAATTGAATGCCTTGTACGTGAGGTGACGAGTGCGTACTTAATCCAATTGTTGAAAATCCGGTTTTACTTTAAATATTTAGACTGAGTTTCTTTCTTATCTGCTTTATTTTATTTGCAATTATAGAATGTGTTAGCTAGAAAAGCATGCTTAGTTGTTCCAACTTGCCTATCTGCTCAACTTGCCTTGTTTGTACTACGTAAAGTATCTCAGGCTAGAACTACCTGTTGCCTTGTATCTTTGAACTTCGTTTTTGGATGTCTTCTTGTTGTGACTGCTTATTTACATTGGGACTATGGATGTGGGATTCCGGTAGCTCCCCCCATTGTTTGTTTACTTTGGGACTGAGGGTTTGATTCCCGATAGATCCCTCTGCTTATTTACTTTGGGACTACGGGTTAGATTCTCGATAGATCCCCCTGCACAATGATAGTTGGAATACGAGACGGTATCCTGTGAGATCCTTCGGATATACTCATATGATGGACTACAGGACGGTATCCTGTGAGCTCCTTGGACAGTTGATGAAGTAGACTACACGACGGTATCCTGGGAGATCCTCGTTGGTTGTATTGATATTGAGGTGTTTTACTCTGTGATTATCTTATTCTCTGAGTGTTAATTGTTGCCTTGTACAACCTGTCTTACTTCATAGTTGTACTCATTATTTCTGTTTATTTCATGCTGCCAAAAGATTTATTATTATGTTTATTCTCAGTAGGGACCTGGCCTTCCTCGTCACTACCCAACCGTGGTTTGGCTTAGCACTTACTCAGTATCGATGTGGTGTACGCATGCCCCTTCTGCGCATGTTTTTCATGTGCAGATCCACGTAGATCTACCCAGGCACATCATCCTCAAGGCGGAGAAACCTAGCAGAGACTTTGAGGTACATCTGCCACGCCCGCAGACCAGGAGTCTCTATCTTATTCCAGATTTAGTAGCTAGCTTTTCCTTTCGTACTGTTATTTTAGACATTCTGGAGTTAGAGTAGTGTATTACCTTCCGTTAACTTGTGTCCCATGAGTTTCCAGATTTTGGGATGGCATTGTAAACTTCTGCACTATTGAGTTGTATATGCCAAGCGACATTTATATATTGTTTTCCTTCTATTTTTTTAGTTTAATTAAGTGTTTCCACAAGTTATGTTATTTCCGCATTGCTAGGCTTACCTAGTCGTAGGGACTAGGTGCCATCACGACATGTTCATGGAGGGCGAACTAGGATCATGACAAGTTGGTATCAGATCTCTAGGTTCATAGGAGTCACAAAACACAGGCCGATTTATTAGAGTCTCGTTGTTCGGTATAGAGACGTCTGTACTTATCTACTATGTAACTGTTAGGAAAAGTTTTACTTCATTTGATTTCCTTGTCGTGCGATATTTTGACATCACAAATTCTAAACTTCTATCTTCTATTCTCTCATAGATGGTGAGGACACGCGCTGCTCGGGATGATCAAGCACCGATGCCCCAACTGCAGCCGTCAGAGGCCGGGGCCGGGATAGAGGTCGAGGACGCGCACGTGGTGCAGCCAGAGCACCTGCGCGAGCTGTCACCGAGGCACCACCAGCAGATCCAGCCGCAGGCCAAGCACCTGACACGCTCACTACTGCAATTGCTACTCTAGCTCTTTAGGAGACTTTGGCTCAGTTCATGAGTATGTACACCAACTTGGCTCAGGCAGGGTTGCTTCCCCTTGCTGCAGCCACATCTTAGGCTGGGGGAGGAGCACAGACTCCTTCCGTTCGCACTCCTGAGAAGCGAGTGCATGTTGAGCAGGTTTCCGAGATTATTCCCGCACTGCCTGCAGCGCCAGTTCAGCCCGAGGATAGGTCAGTCGCTTAAGAGGACAAGCAGTAGAGACTTGAGAGGTTCAAGAAGTATGATCCCCCAAGTATTCAGTGGATTAGCATCAGACGATGCCTTGGGATTTCTAGAGGAGTGTCACCGTATTCTCCGCACTATGGGCATAGTAGACTCTAGCGGGGTTTCCTTCACTTCCTTCCAGCTTCGGGGAGCCGCCTATGATTAGTGGCATACTTATGAGATATACAGTCTAGTCGAGGCTGCCTCACTAACTTGGACCCAGTTCTTAGATATGTTCGTGAGAGAGTTTGTCCCTCAACGTCTTAGGGACGCATGGCGCACGAAGTTTGAGCATTTGCGCCAGGGGGCTATGACCGTTTAGGAGTATGTTATTCACTATACCGGGTTGGCAAGGCATGCACCGGCCTTGGTTGCTACAGTCTGTGAGAGAGTTCGCAGGTTTATTGAGGGTCTTATCCCACCCATCAGATCTAGCATGGCTCGAGAGTTTGAGATGGACATTCCTTATCAGCAGGTAGTGAGCATTGCTAGGTGGATCGAGGGTATGCTCTCCAGGGAGCGAGGGGAGAGGGAGGCCAAGAGGTCTCGAGAGTCGGGTCACTACTCTGGTGCTCGTACCCCAGCAATAGGTCGTCATGGCAGAGGTTATATGGGTTGCCCCATCCATTCAACTCTTCCAGCATCCAACAGTGCTCCAGCTCCGCCTATACCTCAGGAGCCTTATTATGCATCTCCAGTTTCCAGCACGCCTACTGCGCGGGGTGCTTTCAGAGGTCAGTCCAGCAGACCTGGCCCTAGTCAGTAATAGCCACCGCGTCCTCCCAGAGCTGGTTTCGATTGTTGTGATACATTCCATATGGTTAGGGACTGCCCCAGACTTGGTAGGGGTGCATCTTCACAGACTTCTTAGCCACAACGTTCTCCTCAGAGTTCTCAGGCCATGGTCACAACTCCAATTTCTACCCCATCTGTCCAGCCGGCTAGGGGCGGAAGTCGGGGAGTTAGAGGTCATCCTTGAGAGAGAGACCAGGCCAAATATTATGCTATTCCTTCTCGTACTGAGGTTGTTTCCTCCGACTTTGTCATTACAGGTATTATACTGGTTTGTCATAGAGAGGCATCAGTTCTATTCGATCCAGGCTCTACTTACTCTTGTGTGTTTTCTTACTTTGCTCCGCATTTGGGTGTACCTCGAGATTCTTTGAGTGCCCCTGTTTATGTTTCTACTCCTGTGGGGGATTCTCTTGTTATGGACCGCGTTTATCGGTCATGTCTGGTTACTATTTGTGGTTTTGAGACCATAGCATATTTATTGTTACTCGATATGGTTGATTTTTATATTATCTTGGGCATGGATTGGTTGTTGACCAATTTTGCTGTTCTTGATTGTCATGCTAAGACCGTGACATTGGCTATGCCAGTTATTCCACGTGTTAAGTGGAGTGGTACTTTAGATCACACTCCCAGTAGAGTTATCTCTTTCCTTAAAGATCAGCGTGTGGTTGAGAAGGGGTGTGCTGCGTATTTAGTTTATGTATGGGATGTCAGTGCTGATACCCCTTGTGTTGATTCAGTCCCAGTGGTACGGGATTATCCCGATGTGTTTCCAGCTGATCTTTCGGGCATGCCGCCCGATAGAGACATTGATTCTGGCATTGATCTGTTGCTGGGAACCCAGCCCATTCCATCCCTCCGTATCATATGGCTCCACCTGAGTTGAAGGAGTTGAAAGATCAGTTACAGGAATTGCTTGATAAGGGTTTTATTCGGCCCAGTGTATCACCGTGGGGTGCTCCTGTCTTGTTTGTGAAGAAGAAAGATGGTTCTATGCATATGTGTATTGATTATCGCCAATTGAACAAGGTTACGGTGAAGAACCATTATCCTTTGCCTCGTATTGGTGATCTGTTTGACCAACTTTAGGGCACACAGGTGGTTTCTAAGCTTTACTTGTGCTCAGGTTACCATTAGTTGAAGATTGAGGAGCCAAATATCCCGAATACTGCCTTAAGGACTCGGTATGGTCATTACGAGTTCCTTGTTATGTCACTTGGGTTGACCCATATCCCAACAACCTTTATGCATTTGATGCACGGTGTGTACATGCCATATCTCAACTCGTTTGTTATTGTTTTTATTAATGATATTCTTGTGTATTCCCGGAGTCAGGAAGATCATGAGCTGCACCTGAGGACCATGCTTCATACCCTGAGAGAGAAGAAGTTATATGTAAAGTTCTCATAATGTGAGTTTTGGTTGAGTTCTGTGGCATTCTTAGGCCACATGGTATCGAGTGAGGGCATTTGTGTGGATTCGAAGAAGATAGAGGTCATGTAGAGTTGGGCTAGGCCAACCTAAGCTATAGAGATTCACAGTTTCCTTGGTTTGGCGGGCTACTATTTCATTGATTGCGGCCCCTATGACTAGATTGACCTGGAAGGGTGCCCCATTTCAGTGGATAGAGGAGTGTGAGTCGAGCTTTCAGAAGCTCAAGACGGCTTTAACTACAACCCCAATTTTGATATTGCCTACCGGTTTGGGGTCTTATACTATTTATTGTGATGCCTCGAGAGTTGGCCTTGGAGCGGTGTTGATGCAGGATGGTAGGGTGATTGCCTACGCGTCCATACAGTTCAAGATACATGAGAAGAATTACCTTGTCCACGACCTTGAGCTAGACTCTATTGTTCATGCCTTGAAGATCTGGCGTCATTATTTGTACGGTGTGCCTAGTGAGATCTATACTGACCACCAGAGTTTGCAGCACTTGTTCAAGCAAAAAGATCTAAATTTTTACCAGAGGAGGTGGTTAGAGTTGCTGAAGGACTATGATATTACTATCCTATATCACCCATCCAAGGCCAATGTGTTTGTGAATGCCTTGAATCGCCGAGCGGAGAGTTTGGTGAGTTTGGCATATTTACCAGGTTCAGAGAGGCCTATGGCGATGGATGTTCAGGCCTTGGCCAGCCACTTTGTGAGATTGGATCTTTCGGAGCCCAGTCGGGTTCTAGCTTGTGTGGTTTCCCGGTCTTCTTTATTTGATCGTATCGTGGAGCGGCAATATGATGACCCTCATTGGCTTGTCCTTAAGGACAACGTTCAGCATGGTGATGCCAGGGATGAGACCATTGGAGATGACAGGGTATAGAGGATGCAGGGTCGGATTTGTATGCCCAATATTGATGAGCTTCGAGAGTTGATTTTAGCATAGGCCCATAGTTCGTGGTATTCCATCCATCAGGGTGCCGCGAATATGTATCAGGACTTGAGGCAGCACTATTTGTGGAGGCAGATGAAGAAAGATATAGTAGGGCTTGTGTCTAGATACCTCAACTGTCAGCAGGTGAAGTATGAGCACCAGCGATCGGGTGGGTTGCTTTAGTAGATAGAGATTCCGGAGGGGAAATGGGAGCGCATCACCATGGACTTTGTATCTGAACTCCCACATACCTTGAAGATGTTTGATGCCATTTGGGTTATTGTGGATCGGCTGACCAAGTCCGCTCATTTGATTCCTATGTGTACCACTTATTCATCGGAGCAATTGGGGGAGATTTATATCTGGGAGATCGTCCGTATGCATGGTATTCTAGTTTCTATTATTTCAGGTAGAGGTACTCAGTTTACATCGCGGTTCTGGAGAGCCGTGCAGCAGGAGCTAGGTACATGGGTGGAATTGAGCACAATATTTCACCCCCAGACGGACGAACAGTTCGAGTTCACTATTCAGATTCTTAAAGATATGCTCCGTGCGAGTGTGATTGAGTTTGAGGGTCTTGGGATCAATTCTTGCCATTGGAAGAGTTTGCTTACAACAACAGTTATTAGTCCTGTATTTAGATGGCGCCGTATGAGGCTTTATATGGTAGGAGGTATTGATCTCCGGTGGGTTGGTTTGAGCCGGGTGAGGCCAGGCTATTAGGCATAGAGTTGGTTCAAGACGCTTTGGAGAAGGTTAAGATGATTCAGGATAGACTCCATACAGCCCAGTTCAGACAGAATAGCTACGCGAACAGGAAGGTTCGGGATGTTTCGTATATGGTTGGTGAGCGGGTTCACCTTCGGGTTTCACCTATGAAAGGCGTCATGAGGTTTGGGAAGAAAGGGAAGTTGAGTCCGAGGTTTATTGGCCATTTTGAGATTTTGAGGCGAGTTGGGGACGTTGATTATGAGCTTGCTTTACCTCCCATGTTGGCCGGGGTTCATCCGATATTTCATGTTTCGATGCTCCGAATGTATCACGGTGACCCATCACACGTGTTGGATTTCAGTTCAGTCCAGTTAGACAGGGATCTATCTTATGTTGAGGAGCCACTGGCTATATTGGACATGCATATCAGAAAGTTGAGGTCAAAGAACATTGCTTCAGTAAAGGTTTAGTGGCGGGGTCAGCCGACCGAGGAGGGAACCTGGGAGACCGAGTAGGATATGCGCAGCAGTTACCCTCATCTTTTCACCACTTCAGGTATGTCTTTATTCTCGTTATAGGACGAATGAATGTTTAAGTGTAGGAGGATGTGACGACTCAGCCGGTCGTCTTAAGAAATTTTGCCTCGATCCCCTATTAACTGCTTTCCCCAAGTCTATTTATGGTAATTTGAATTGTCGGGATGTTCGGTTTTGAGTTTCAGAGAGTTTTGGGACATTTAGTCCCTAAATGAGAACTTAAGTGTTGGAAAGTTGCCCATCGTCAGAACAGTGTGAAGACGGCCTCAGAATAAAAATATGATGGTTTTATTAGCTCCGTTAGGTAATTTCAGGGTTGGGAGCGTGTTCAGAATGTGTTTTGGAGGTCCGTAGCTGATTTAGGCTTGAAATGCCGAAGTTTGAATTTTTAAAGTTTCCGGTGCGATAGTGAGATTTTGATTCGAGGGATGGAATGAAATTTCGGAAGTTGCAGTAGCTCCGTCATGTCATTTGGGATGTTTACGTAAAATTTCAGGTCATTCGGATCGCATTCAATTTCATGCGATCACATTGAACTTACCTGGGCAGTTATATACATTTCAAAATCCGAGGTTTAGCCATTTTTATCAAAACACAAGCTTGGGAGCTCATATTTGGGAGACATTTTGTGGGATTTTCGAGGGCAATGGCTGGGTAACGATTCTCTACTCTTTTCTGCTTAAAACCCACTAATCTAATCACAAATTCCTCCTTAATTTCGGATTTTTGAATGAAAAATGGGTAAAACTTCATAGGCCAAGTTATTGAGTTTTGACTGAGTGTTTGACCTCTAATTTGAGAGTTTTTTATATGGTTAGACTCGTAAAAGTACGCGGGTTCTAAAAATGTAAAATTTATCCAATTCCGAGACATTGGCCTGAAGGGCATTTGGTTATTTTACCAAAATTCATGTTTTATTTTTGATTTAAATAGTATAATTAGTTGCTTGAGATGTTATTTACGATATGTAATTAAATTGAATAGATTTGGGCCATTTGGAATCGGATACTCGTGGCAAACGTGTGGTTTCGAGTTGATTTGGAGCCGGTTTGAGGTAAATGACTTGTCTAACCTTGTGTGGGGGACCTTTCCCCTTATGAGATGATATTTGGTAATTGAATGCCTTGTACGTGAGGTGACGAGTGCGTACTTGAGCTAATTGTTGATAATCCGGTTTTACTTTAAATATTTAGATTGAGTTTCTTTCTTATCTGCTTTATTTTATTTGCAATTATAGATTGTGTTAGCTAGAAAAACATACTTACTTGGTCCAAATTGCCTATCTGCTCAAGTTGCCTTGTTTGTACGATGTGAAGTGTCTTAGGCTAGAACAACATTCTGCCTTGTATCTTTGAACTTAGTTTCTGGATGTCTTCTTGTTGTGACTGCGTATTTACATTGGGACTACGGATGTGGGATTCCGGTAGCTCCCCCCTTGTTTGTTTACTTTGGGACTGCGTGTTCGATTCCCGATAGATGCCCCTACATATTTAGTTTGGGACTGCGTGCTAGAATCCCGATAGATCCCCCTGCACAATGATAGTTTGACTACGGGACGGTATCCCGTGAGATCTTTCGGACATACTCATATGATAGACTATGGGACATTATTCCGGGAGCTCCTTGGACAATTGATGAAGTGGACTACAGGACGGTATCCGTAGAGATCCTCGTTGTTGATATTGATATTGAGCTGTTTTACTCTGTGATTATCTTATTTTCTGAGTGTTAATTATTGCCTTGTACAACTGTCTTACTTCATAGTTGTACTCATTATTTCTGTTTATTTCATGATGTCGCAAGACTTATTGTTATGATTATTCTTAGTAGGGCCCTGACCTTCCTCATCACTACCCAACCGAGGTTAGGCTTGACACTTATTGAGTACCGTTGTGGTGCACTCATGCCCCTTCTGCGCATGTTTTTGCATGTGCAGATCAAGGTAGCTCTACCAGGCGCATCATCCTCGAGGCAGCGAGACCTAGCAGAGACTTCGAGGTACATCTGCCGCGTTCGCAAACTAGGAGTCTTTATCTTATTCCAGCTTTAGAAGTTAGCTTTTCCTTTCGTACTGTTGTTTTAGACATTATGGAGTTAGATCAGTGTATTACCTTGCATTAGTTTGTGTTCCCGTGAGTTTTCGGGTTTTAGGATGGCATTGTAGACTTCTGCACTATTGAATTGTATATGCCGAGCGACATTTATATACAGTTTTCCTTCTAGTTGTTTAGTTTAATTAATTGTTTCCGCAAGTTATGTTATTTCCGCATTGCTAGGCTTTCTGAGTTTTAGGGACTAGGTGCCATCACGACATGTTCACAGAGGGCGAACTGGGGTCGTGACAAAGATGTATGACAAAAATACAAAGCCAAAGAAGCCTTTCTCCTGGTATAGCACCAAAGGGTCGGACAACCCTAAAGCAAAGGGTAAAGCCGCAATCTCCGCTGGCCAGTCTGAAGAGCCAGGGGTAGTGGCTGCCGGGTTAGACCCTTCCACAGCAGGGGGATCTTCAGCTGCCATACCTCATCCTTCATCCGGGTCATCCATCACTATGCCATGGTCTGTGCCCTCTTCTTTCACTTACCCTCAGACTGCACTACGAGTTTCTCAAACTTTATCCAGCGTCAACAACTGGATTCCGGCAGCTACATCAAAGTTGTTTGTCTTATCTAGTGCAATAGCAGCATAGTCAGTGCCAACAGAGCATCAGGTACCTCCATCAGTGGAGGAGTCATTGATGGAGCTTTTGGGCAACCAGAAGAAGATCCTGGACACTTTTGATATACATGGAAAGACTATAAAGGATTTGGGCAAGAAAGTCAAGAAGATGAAGAAGAATCAGGCCACAAAGGAGTTAGTTGTCACGACCCCAAAACCCGATCGTGATGGCGCCCAACACAACTAATAGGCAAGCCCGACCATTTATACTCTCAACCCGAGCATGAAGCTCAAACCAATAATTTATAATTATCATTATCAACAATACAGCAAAAATCTTAACTGATAGATAGAAACTGAATTGATTAATCTCCCAAAGACCTGAGGGTCATGAGTCTAGAGCCTCTAATAATACAGAGTAATAAAACTCCATACTACAAATGATCAACACTGCGGAAAATAATAAAGAGATAGGGAAGAAGTCGGGTCCTGCGGACGTCAGGCAGCTACCTCGACAGCTCCAATAAAACTCCGAACAGCAACGAGCTCAGCTAAGCTCCCAAAATACCTGAATCTGCACACATGGTGCATGGAGTAAAGTGAGTACTTCCAACTCAGCGGTAATAAAAGTAAATAATGCTGAGAATAAAGAAACCACGTGAGAGCACTCCATCATGCTATAAAATACAGTACAACACTTTTAGACACAGTAGTTCCATAAAGATCCTTTATAGAATATCTGACTCCGTCTTAAACCACTTTTGAAAACATTTCTTTCTTTCCTTTTATACAGTCAAGCATATGACAACAACATCAAGTAGTGCAAGTCCGCACATAAGTTAGCCCCTCGGGCACAACACTCTATTAACAAATAACGCCAGAGTATCTGTTCAACAAGGTAAGTAATACATGTATGCCAATAATATATGAGTGCTAAATGTCATGCCACGTAGTACAAACAGAAACCAATGCATGAATGCAATGCAATGTATATGATGGTATATTCCAATACCAACTGCGGCGTGCAGCCCGAGCCATCCATATTTATTTATCGTCGATGGCGCTCACTGGGGGTGTGTACAGACTCTGGAGGGGCTCCTACAGTCCAAGCGCAATATTTTGGTCAGTCATTTTTACCTGACAGGTCAGCCATTGTTACCTGACCAATTTATATCACACAGTGCAATTTGTTACCACTGTTGCAAATATATATTACAGTGTCACTGTTACCACTGTTTCAAGTATAATATACAGTGTCATTGTTACCACTGTTTCAAGTATAATATACAGTGTCATTGTTACCACTGTTTCAAGTCGCTTTATAATCAGTCCAGAAAATAATATAGTAAGCCCCTTGGGCATTTACAAAGTAGAATTTTCAGCCCGAAATACATTTAAAAAATGTCATTTAAGCTATCAACGCTCAGAATTGTGGCTGAGTTTGCAAACAACATTTATAACCTTGGACTAAAGTAGATAATATGTAAATCATGCTAAGTATTAATATTAATCCCCGAAGGATTTTACAAGTCGGCGCAAGGCCCCAAACATGGCATCAAGCCCAGATATGGCAATCAGCCCAAATTATAATGATAACAAGTAGTTTCAGTCAAGTATGCAGTAAAAATCAACAACCGGGACGGACCAAGTCGCAATCCCCAACGGTGCTCTACCCCACGCTCATATCCGGCGTGCAAGTCACCTCAATACAGCACTATGATGTGCAAGTCCGGGGTTTCAAACCCTCAGGACATTATTTACAAGTATTACCCACCTCGAACCAGTGAGAATTCTAGCCCGCGATGCCTTTTCCCCTCAAACTGGCCTCCACGCGCGTCCAATCTATCCAAAATCATAAATAATACATCATAATATGCTAATGGGACATAACCCAATCGAAAGAAATCGAAAATACTCAAAAATACGAAATTAACAAAACCCGAGCCCCAGGCCCACGTCCCGAAAAATTCCAAAATTTACATCACCGGAATCCTCGTCTCGCCACGAGTCCGTATATATCAAATTTACAAGAATCGGAGTCCATTTGACCCCTCAAATCACCAATTTAAACTCTTTCAAATTTCAAGCCCTAACCTCCATTTTTTAACCTTAATTTCCTTGGATTTTCAGTGTTAATCCATGTTTTTACACCATAATAACATAATCTAAGGCCAAGAATCCTTACCTGAAGAAAACTCTCGAAACCTTCTTCAAAATCGCCCAAAAATCGCCTAAGTCCGAAGTCCCAAATGTTTCTTGCGAAATGAGGTCATTTTACACTTAAACACCCGATTTTTTGTACTATCGTGCCGCATGGGGTGCCGCGGCGCACGGGGCGTCAGTACAATAGATTTCTAGAAGTGAAATTTCGGACCATACTGGAATTTATATAGGCGCGGCACGCCGGGCGCCGCAGGGGGCGCCGCGGTAGTGAAAGTTTCTTTGCTGCTTTGGTAATTTGGTCATAACTTTGCGTAGGAATGTCCGAATGACGAACGGTTTGATGCGTTGGAAACTAGACTAAAAGGGCTTTAATGTGATAGGTTGTTCATCACACAACTCCTTATATAACTGAATATATTGTCGTCCAAAGTGAGGTCTTGTGCGCATTCATTTACAACTTAGTCTATTATTAAATTTTCCAACTTCAAAAGTACTCGTTAGCCATCCAAAATCACACCGAAGCCCCCGGGACCTCAATCCAACACGCCAACATATCCCATAACATTATTCAAACTTTTTCCAATCAACAAAACACATTCAACAACACTAAAACCATCGATTTTCATCAATTCAAAGCTTAAGTTAAACTGAAACTTTCAAAACTCATTTTCAATCAAGAACCCGACCTAAACACCTCCGAATCAACTGAAATTTTGCACACAAGTCCAAAATCACCTAACGAAGCTACTGAAACTCTCGGAGTTCCATTCCGACTCCCAGATCGGAATTTCACCTATCAACCGGAAATCGCCAAAATACTAACTTCGCCAAAATAGGCTAACTTCTTCACCGGTACTCCAAAATTACTTCTGATTGCGCTCCTAAGCCTTAAATCATCACCCAGAGCTAACCGAATCATCGGAATTCAAT
>MU743091.1:6456-40364 GCA_026770625.1 Nicotiana glauca
ACACACAAACGAATACATGATCTATTTAAAATAAAACTTTATTGAATTGAATAAATAAATAAATAATTGTTCCATAAAGAATATTATAACAATACGCATGGTTTATAGTATATCCTAACAGGAGAAACATATAGACACCCCTTTGTCGAAAAATTATACTATTTTAATAGATAATTTTTTTTGGATATATATAGTTTTTAAAATTTTAATATCTCTAAGTGAAAATCCTAGTTCTGCTACTAGTTGTAATCATATTGTCATTTTTCGTGTCTATCATTAATTACTATTGTTTTTCCCATCTCTATGATTCAATTAGTACTCCCCCTCTGCCTTAACTATGTGTCGTGTTTCTCTTTTACCCTTTCTTTGAGAAACAATTAATTAGAAGAGGTTTTGGACTATTTCACTCTTATTTGAACCTATTTTCTTTTTGATCCGCTAAAAAAAGAATGACTCATTTTTAAATTTGAAAATAATTTAGCTTAAACTTCTAATTCTACCCTTAATGAGAAATTTTTATCACCATACAAATACTGTGGGTCCCTTTTTGACTTGCTTAGGACCATAAAATTTCAAAAGTCTTCTTTTTTTCTTAAATTCCGTATGCACTAAAATAGGTTCACATAAATTGCAACAGAGAGTGTAAATGTTTTTCATTGAATATTTATTCTATTTATGTGCTATCTCCATTCAAGAGCAATTATTATTAAGGATAAAATAGGAAAAAATAATTAATTTTTTCTTGAACTTTTAAAATGATAAATAATTTAAGATAACTATTTTTAAAAATCACGATAGATAATTAATTTGAGATGGAGGGACTATATTTATGGTCGTGGGTGCTTAATTATATTTACGTGGTTGCATGCATGCAGAGAATGACCCTTTTGTTATGAAGGCATGGGCAAGAACTTACCCAGAGAACAAACACGTAAAATTCCTAGCTGGTGGATCTGCAAAATACACACACGCTCTTGGTCTTGAGCTTGATCTAGTTGAAAAGGGGCTCGGGGTTCGATCTCGTAGATATGCTCTGTTGATCGATGATCTTCAGGTGAAAGTTGCTAATGTTGAATGTGGTGGAGAATTCACTGTTTCTGGTGCTGAAAACTGTTAGGACCAAAAAAATCAGGTGTCATGCGGAATTTAGCAAAGCAAACATTGAACGACGATAATCACACAACAAAGAGAAATCTACCAAAAGAGACACAAATATTTAACGTGGTTCGGTCAACTGACCTACGTCCACAACGGAGATGAGCAATCCACTATAATAAAAGAGAGTATAAAATATCGAGAGAACAACTCCACGAAAAGGCAAACACAAGTAACACACTAACACTTGTCCCGTAAAATTCTCCCCCCTAAACAAGACTCTCAAGCCCCCTATGGCTACATTGTGGATGCTACTGAATGAGAAGGAAGGATCCTCAATTTATAGAAGTCCAAACCTTTTTCTACAAGAAAAGGGACTAGCCAAGTATGGAAGAATTTACAATTTTCTTTTATAAAAAGTAAAACCCAATTTAGGTAATTATATTGCCCTTTTCCTTCAAGAGACAGGAAAACCAAATATGGTAAGAAAATTATGGCAAACACCTAACAATTCTCCCCCTTGGCCTGAATTTTCTGACAAAATAAACTTGATCCACCTTCTTCACATAGCCTTCAACAGGTCGCATCTCCGAATCTCCGCCACAAAGTTTGTCTCAACGTGCGTAGCACATCGGTCAAATTTCTTAGACAAAAATCACGATTATCGTCAAATATGTCGCGGCTAGAACTGTACCCGCCAAGATGAACCTGTCTTGCACCTTGCTCGAAGCTGGCTCTGATACCACTTATTAGGACCAAAAAAATCAGGTGTCATGCGGAATCTAGCAAAGCAAACGTTGAACGACGATAATCACACAACAAAGAGAAATCTACCAAAAGAGACACAAACATTTAACATGGTTCGGTCAACTGACCTACGTCCACAACGGAGATGAGCAATCCACTATAATAAAAGAGAGTACAAAATATCGAGAGAACAACCCCACGAAGAGGCAAACACAAGTGACACACTAACACTTGTCCCGTAAAATTCTCCCCCAAAACAAGACTCTCAAGCCCCCTATGGCTACATTGTGGATGCTACTGAATGAGAAGGAAGGATCCTCAATTTATAGAAGTCCAAACCTTTTCCTACAAGAAAAGGGACTAGCCAAGTATGGAAGAATTTACAATTTCCTTTTATAAAAAGGAAAACCCAATTTAGGTAATTATATTGCCCTTTTCCTTCAAAAGACAGGAAAACCAAATATGGTAAGAAAATTATGGCAAACACCTCACAAAGACAACCTTTCATCTCTTCAAATTTTTTACACTTGTTCTGGTTTAAGTTGTGCTGGTTTTAAGTAGTTGCTATGTTTTTTTTAATACAATTTATACATCTTTATGATGATGTTGCATTATACAATTGCAGTCAACTTCCGAGATTGCATGTGTATGAAAAACTCTACTTTTTGCTGGAATTAAAATAGTTTCTTTTCCCTTTCTTTGCTTGTTTGTCTCGATGTTTGAGTTTGAGTTTGAGTTGTATGAAATAATTTGAAAAATATCTCAACATATACGAATTATATTCCTCATAAATTAATGATAATTTTTAATGAAAAAATAATATTGTATAGCCACTCTCAAAATAATAACCGAAAAAAATATTTTATATATATATATATACACACATTATGTATGTTATATCGTAAATAGTTTTTGCCGCGAGCTAAAAATGATAATACCTCTTAATTAGTACTCATGAGCTCGTAAAAGAGCCGGGCTTAATTAATGTAACTCAATTTTTAATTAGCAATTAAAAATTAATTTTATCTATTGTTTTTATTGGTTTGTCTTACTTTCGTCCGACCAAATTTAACTTGTTTTTCAGTTTAATTGAATATACGTCAAAAACTCTTATTTTTCTTTGGATATACGTCAAAACTGAGCTTTTAGACGTTTTCTTTGTTTTTTTATTTACTCCAAAACAATCAAAATAGTTGTTATAAGATTAACCTACAAATTCATACTTTTATTCCTTTGCAAAATATATTATTATCCTTCTACTTCTCCTAGGTTTTACCTAATCAAATTTGAAACCGTAGCACAATCTTTTATTTTATTTATTATTCTAATTTACTTTTAACTCAATTCTACTTAGCTGTGCTCTTTTGGTTAGTCTTCTTCTGTTTCGCTCCTTTGTTTTGCTTTCTTAAAATGTTTTATCTTCTTCTGTTTTATTTTTTAAAATTATTTTTATGCGTAATTTTTGATAAATTTAATATTTAAATAATTGAGGGTATATTAGTAAACTTATCACTTACAATACACTACGATACAATCAAACTAAATAGCAAAATATTATTTAACAATAACAAATAAAACAATCTATATAAATATTGTATTCATAAATCGATACGATACAATACGATATAATATATTATAAAATTCATAAATCGATACGATACAATACGATATAATATATTATAAAACGATGTGGAACAATGATCCAAATAGAGTATAAAGTAAAAAAAGTAAAGCACATAATGGAAAAATATATCAGGTTCAATTAAGAATGTACAATGGAATGGAACATGCCCCAATTTTCGGCCCACATAATTTAGCTCCAAAGAAGGAATTCTTACCTCTTAAACAAAGGTCTTATTTATTTTAAATAAATACTTTTTTAAAAAATTATATTTTATTGTTACTTTTTGATTTTTTATAGTCAGATATCTACTTATGGTTACCTCCTACTCTTAAGCCATAAAATAAGCTTTGTATTATGTTTCTCTCTCCTCTCAAATTTCTCGTATCCCCTACTCCATATTTATTCTCCCTCTCTCCGGCAAAGCATCAGAAGTAGAGTTTTCTGGTGAAGACTTTTGGGAAGCCGAGCAATCATCCGATATAAAAATTTTCTCCGGCGTAACAACGGCTGCCGGAGGCAACGGTGACGGCGAGTGAGAACTGGATACTAACGGCGGCGAATTGTGTAGTTGTGTTTGTGCTATTGAGCGATTGCTTCTTTAAGATCTGAAATGCTGCATTTGTTGGCTCTGCTATGATACTTTCTGAAAATTTTAGTACTCGAGGAAAATGCTACAAAGCTGCAATTTGATTGTTGTGTAGTGGTTTTGAATAAAGGTTAGGTGTGATCTGCAAAGATGTTATTTGCAAGTTGCAATTCCGTCGATTGGTTTATTCTCGCTACAACTAGCTAATAACTACTAAACAATAATGATTTGTGAAAATTTCCCTCCAAAGAATTAGCTCAATTTCACATTAGTTCAGCCCAAAGAACGGGAGAAGTACCCAAACAGCCATTTTTTACGGCTGATATTTAAAAATTAGCGAGTATTTTGTCCTAAAAAATTTAATTTTGTATAAAGCTTAGCTTAGTATTGAAATTGGTTTAGCATAATTTGATTTTGTCCTGGCATTTTAGTCTTGAGCTTTTTTGCAAAGGATTATCACGTCAGTAACGCTTTAAAGTATCTTTAGAAGCTTTATCCTTCAATTTAATGAAGTTGAATCCAATATGTTATATATAATTATAGCCATTGTTCTCAATGTACATATTTTTCTCCTCTTGGGCGACCAACAACCGATTAGATTTATGCTGGCAAAGCATCTTTAGTATCGGACATCCTTACTTTCAGAAACTAATAATGCAATTTAATATAAATAAGTTAGTATAATATTAGAAGAAGGATATTAGAGATAATATATACCAATGGGTCTGTCAATCATTTTCTTCTAGACTGTAATCTTTTTCTCGTTACTCCAAAAAGATGAAGTGGGCATTGGACAAAGGCTTCAAATCGGTTCAATTGTATGTGAAAATTCAAGAAAATGACTTATAATAAATAAATAAATAACTAGTGTTGCAAAATTAAAAACTAAATTAGTTTAAAAAATGATTTGAAGCATATTAGATACTTGCTAAAGTTGAGATTGAGTTGTAGCCCAATTACTCAGAAAGAAGAATAGCAGAATGCATGATTCTTGTTGAAGATGAAACTGATGTATCTATTTGTAGGATTAAAAAAAAAAAAGCTAACCTATACACAATCGAGGACATTCATTAGTCTCGTACTCAAATCCTCAATGTCGTGTCATTATCTACTCTTTTAATCATGTTTATAAGATGCAAGTGTCATTCATATAAAAAATTCACATATAGTGTATAAAAGGTATATATACACTGTTATATATATACATATTGAATTTTATATAACAATACGTATAAATATTATATATGGACTGTTATATAGTATATAAAAATTATATATACTTGATCATACATTTTACAATATTTATATATAAAGTGTATTATACATTTTACAATGTATCATTGATGTATCCCGAGCGCTTTTATATATATATATATATATCTTGCAGTGTATCATAACGCAGCATTAATATATTGTAACGACCTGACCGGTTGTTTTGAGCTTTTGCACTTTGATCGTCAGTTCTCGGGCATGACTTGCCTCGCGTGATGTATTATGACCTATGTAAATCATTGGTTTTGGTTTTCAGGGTGATAGGAATGAATTTGGAAGAACAGTTCTCAGTTTAAAGCTTAAAATTGGAGATGTTTGACCAAGATTTCACTTATTTGTATATGATCTCGGATTGAAATTTTTATGATTTCGTTAGCTCCGTAGGCAATTTGGGATTTGGGAGCGTGATTGGAATGGATTTTGGAGGTCCGCGGAAGGATTAGGCATGAATTGGCGAAATTGAGATTTCGGCATTTTCCGGTTGATAAGTAAAATTTTGATATAGAGGTCGGAATGAAATTCTGAGAGTTGCAGTAGCTTCGTGGTGTCATTTGGGATGTGTGTAAAATTTCAGGTCATTCCGATGTGGTATGGTTGGATTTTTGATCAAAAGCGTAATCTTGGAGATTTTGGGATTCTTAGGCTTGAATCCAATGCGAATTGGGTGTTTTAATGTTGTTTGAGCGTTCCGAAGGTTGGAACAAGTTTGAATGACGTTATGAGATATATTAGCATGTTTAGTTGAGGTCCCGAAGGCCTCGGGTGAGTTTCGGGTGGTCAATCGGACCATTTCATGTGGTGCAAAATTGTAGAAGTTCAGTTGTTGGTGCTGCAGGTCTTTGACCTTCGCATTCGCGATGCATGTTCTGCGATCACGAAGGTGTGAGATAGATAGTCTTCGCGTTCGCATGTTGTGATGTGTTGATTCGTCGCGTTCTCGAGGGCTAAGTCACGTTCGCATAGAGGAAGAGGATTAGTTGGGGTTCCTTAATGCTTTGTTCTACGCGTTCGCGTAGATAGAGTCACGATCGCATAAGGTTATGTTTCTGTGAACCATGTTCGCATGAGGATATACGCGATCGCGTAGAGGGAATTATGGGTTATGCTTCGCCATCGCGAGGGGTTTTCCGCGATCGCGATTGAGTAAAACTGTGAGCTGGGCAGAATGTTTTAAAAAGGCTATTCCGCAATTTTGAGGTTTAGAACCTCCATTTTTGAGCGATTTTGGAGCGTGGGAGAGCTAATTGAAGAGGGATTCAAGGGGAATCACCTAGAGGTAAGATTTTTGAACTCAATACTCGATTATTATGTGAATTCCACCTAGAAAATCATGAAAACTAAGCCTAAAATTGAAGAACTAGGGCTTGAGAAATTGGACTTTAGATTTGGGATTTGAAGGACCATTTGGGGTCGGATTTGAGAATTTTTGGTATGTATGAACTCTTGGGGAGATAAGGAATCTAATGATGTAAAAAATTTTGAGTTTAGAGATGTGGGCCCAGGGCTCGAATTTTGCCAATTTTGGGATTTTTGGTATTTTCCGATTGTTTTCGTTTGGGCCTTGTCTCCTTAGCATATTGTGACGTATTTGTTTTGATTTTGGATAGATTCGACGCGGGTGGAGGCAGATTTGAGGGGCAAAGGTGTCGCGAGCTAGAGATTTAGCCGATTCAAGGTAAGTAATGATTGTAAATACTGTCATGAGGGTGTGAAACCCCTGATTACACATCGCCGTGTTACTTTGAGGTGACTTACATACTAGTGATGAGCGTGGGGTAGAGCACCGCTGAGGATTGTGACCTAGTCCATCCCGAACGATTATTTTAATGCGTATTTGATAGTTAATTGTTTGATGTTATTATCTTTTGGGCTGTATGACATGTTTAGGGCCTTGTGCCGACTTGTTGAGACCCTTAGGGGCATTTTTATTATCTTTCCTCACTCTATTTGTTTGAAAGCATATCCTCGGTCATGTTTACCTGTTTACTGCTCAAATCTGGCTTTATCACTATATTCATAAAAAATGTGAAAACTGTATTGGGCTAAGTTCCATGTTTTACTGATGGCTTGAGTGATCGTGAGATGATGACTAAGATAGACCGAGGGTCTGATTGTGAGATTGATGACTGAGATAGACTGAGAGTCTGATGGTGAGGTTAATGACTGAGAGAGGCCGAAGGCCTAGTTGTGAGGATTATATATTTATGGATTGGGATGCACGCCGCATCAATACTTATATGGATCAGGCTGCATGCCTCAGCGATATGTTGGATCGGGCTGCATGCCGCAGCGATATAGAGCTTGGGTTGTAGGAGCCCCTCCAGAGTCTGCACACCCATAGTGAGCTTCGTCGACAAGACATATGGATCGGGCTGCACGCCGTAACGATATATGGATCGGGCTGCACGCTGCAGCGGTTACTATATGGTACCTAATGAGTGTGAGTGCTGAGTGTGAGCGCTGATTTGTAAGAGTTGAGTCATGAGTGACTGAGAGGCTTGCCCTAGGGGCTATATAAATACATACATGTGCAAGAGTGATGCTTTGCCTAAGGGGCCTGTTTATGAAATTATTGATTTTCACTCCTCTTTAAAGTGAGTTTCTATCGAATATGTTGATTTATTTACTGCTTTCACTCATCTTTATACTGAGCCTCTATCAAAAATGCTGAACAAATGTTTTCAAACAACTTTCATTTTAAGCTGAGGCTTTATGAGATGTTCAGAATTTAATCACTGCTTTGGCGTTGCTATTCCCACTGAGATTTTCATGTTACGAGGTGTTTATGACTCCTATTTTGCCCAAAGGGGCTGTATACGAACTATGTTTTGCCCGAGGGGCCGCTTACGATTTTCATATCTTTAACTATAAATGGTATTGAACCTCTATAGAAACGGTTAGAAAGCATCTTTAAATGATTTTTCACTAAAAGTTGGGTTTTAAATGAGACGATCGACTCATATTTTGATTTGAAAGCTTATTGTGCTTACTGAGTTTATCTTAATGTAGATTCATCGTTTCTTACTTCTCAGACCTTATTTACTTTGATTACTTACTGGGTTGGAGTACTCACATTACTCCCTGCACCTCGTGTGCAGATTCGGGTATTTCAGAACTCGGTAGTGGGTGCTGGTTGCACAAACGCGAAGTCATCAGAGTCAGCAAGGTGGCTGCACGACGTTCGCAACACTGCTTCTTCCTTCTCACTTTCATTTCTGTACTTATTACATTTTTACTATTGTTATTATATTTAGACCTTGGTAGATGCTCATGGCTAGTGAAACCCCGATGTCGGGCTTGTATATTAATTCCGCACTATTCTTTCAGACATATATTATGAAACATTATTCTAATTAAAGGTTTAAAAATGACTCTTAATGATTAAAGGGTTAATGTAAGCATTTTGTCGGCTGGCCTTGTCTTCACGAGAGGTGTCATTACGATCGGGCGGTTTGGGGTCATGACAAGTTGGTATCAAAGCCTAGGTTACATCGGTCTCACGAGTCATGAGCAGGTTTAGTAAAGTCTCGCGGATCGGTACGGAGACGTTTTTATTTATCCTCGAGAAGCTGCAGAACCTTTAGGCAAATTTTACATTCTTGAATTCTTATCGTGTGTCCTTGGTTCAACTTGAAATGTAACTCTTGAAATTACTTCCACGCGTTCGTATGCGCACATGAGCACTCATATCAGAAGTGCATCGATGGCTTGTGATTCCCTGATCTAGGGGTGAGATGTGATCTCTGTGAATTGATGTTGGGCCAGTCTGGAGGACTTGTGGCCGGATCTTTGCCTATAGCTTGAGCACCGAGGTGCCGATTGTGTGAGCAAGAGTCTTTGAACTGATATGTTCGGTAGTGTCCCTATTAGTGGGAGTGATGGCTGCACGGCTATGTGACGAGTATGTTGTGATTGCAAGGTGTATTCTTATGAATTGGAAGAGACAAGTTATGGGTGTGTGAAGAATCTTTTCATGTTTCCTAGTTAGGAGTGGAGAAAATTCCATATTGTGGTACGAGTTCAAACTCAGGAAGACTAAGTGACTACGTAACGTTTTTGATGGTGGTAGGAATAGAGAAATGTTAGTTGAAGGCAAAGTAGGTGAGTTATCTCTTGCAAGTGTACTGAGGTTGTGTGATCCTTACGTGTTTGTTAGAAGATCTCAATTGCAAATGAAATATGGATGTTGAAATTCTAATTTTGAGTCATTTAAGAGAGTGGGTTTAACTGTTGCGAGAGTGAATGCGAGATTTGCAGAAGAGTTAAAGTACTTGATGATCTGTGTTTCCACAAGCTTATAAAGCATTGAGTTCGACCTCACTATGGTACTATGGCATCAATAGAGTATAAGTGTTACGAGTAATTGAGTGTGTTTTGATCTATGGCTTCGAGCCAAGTGGGGGAGTCTGTTATGGATTAGTTGATTGCACGGTTATGTGCTATGTCGGTTCCAGTTTGAGGCGTGCGGGTAAATCAATTATGGCTTACAAAGATTGAGATCGAGGATGTCTCGAGCAAAGGAAAATTCTTAAAAAGGTCATGTCATGCTTTATAGGTGTAAGAGAATCTCATAATGTCTCGGGTCGTTGTTGGTAAGAGCTGCTCGGTGCGTAGAGCAGTTGTAATGGAATGATGTCACCTTCTGTGGTGTCGGAGTGCTAATGAGGCACGGGTGGCTCTGCTCGTTTGATCAGGCTAATTGCAGTTTGAATAGAGTGAATGACTCTCGAGAATGGTTCTAATGTGTTCAAGGTTCTACATGTAACAATTCGGTATCTCAAAGTTATATATGTGGTTAGAAGCTGAGTTTTTATTGGAAGGGGTCAAGACTTGTGGAATTTCTATGTTAATTATGGGATTTTATGTATCAGTATCAAGAGGGTAAAGGTAACGAATTTAGATTCGCAGGAAGTCCTTCAGAGTAGAGAATTTTGGAATATTGTGCTTTTGAAAATATTTAAGAGAGTATTCAGCGGCTTATGGGTCTTAGACAGTGTGGTTTTATGCTTGGGTCTCGTACGGCAAGCCTGGGTTGAGGAATTGTGGTGCTACAGCAGGAGGGAATATCAAGTTGAAGATGAATCAGAAGGAAACTTAGATAGATGGGGAAGCTTGATAGTAGACCAGACCGGTATGGTAAGGATATGATTAGTTCCTTGTGTGTGTTCGAGGTAATAAGTTCTTATAGGCATCTTGTGGCAATGCTTTTGAGTTTTGATGGCTTGCTTAACTTGGTCGAGTTAGAGGGATTCAGTCCTGGTAGGTCTGATTTGTGCAAGGGGAACTTGGACAGTTCTTGATGGTTTTTACCGCGGTTTGGAGATGTATATTTTCTATGGGAATGCGGAGCATGGGATGTATAGTGATTTTCTTTTATATGGGACCAATGGGAAGTTCTTGACTAGTTGAGTACGTAGATGTTTGTGGCTCGGAAGGGATATGGAGTTCTCGCGGCTATCATAGAGTGGTGCGGTTTATGCGGTAAGTTTATGAAGTTCTTGGCATGAGTAAGGTCACAGTTCAGATTTGAATGGAAGGTCATAAATTCTTAGGCAGCGCGGGAAAATTCAGATAATTAGCGAAATGAGCTTCAGATGATTTGAGAAATGATCTTCAGATAATTTGAGAAATGATCTTTAGATGATTAAGGAAATGGCAATCCTAATTGAGGTGATTTGGCGAGGGTATATGTTCCAGGAAGAGGCAATGTGATTAAGTTGATGGTACTTCGGTAGTATTGCAGCACTTCTTGTCGGAATGGCTGCTGATATTCGAGTTTGCTTGGAAGCACAGAAGAATCTTAGAGTATCTCTCATGGAAAGATTGAGTCTAGAGGTTAGCTATGTATGCGAGTGGCGGAATTGGGATCAGATATGCTAATTCGTGTGCTTGATGGACTTGGAGACTGTAAGTTCTCTTACACAGGTTAGCTCGTGGTTGTGGATGGCAAAATGTGGGTAAGTTAGTCAGATTTTAGTATGTGCTATGATTAAGTCATTGTGAACCTTTGAAGGATTATTTATCTGTTGTGGGTAACTAGATTTGATGTGTGGTCCATTAGTAGACCTATATGGATATGTTTTCGGCATCGAGATAGTTTTGTTGACTTTGAGTTGCTGTTGGCGAGGAATGTGTTGATTCCGTTGTTTTTGAGCTATCAGCAATTAGGGGGATCTACGAGTTATCTTCCTGTGTTGCGAGACGTTAGGATTTGTTGGTTATAGGCACAAGTGGTGCGGTTCCATTGGGGTTTCATAGTAGAATTCGAGCTGAAAGAGTACTGGTCATTGCTCGATGGATGGTGTATCGGTTATGTCCTTTTGGGTATGTGTAATGTATGTAAATTGCTTCGCGGTGGTGATAATGATTGCTTCAGATTTGGACATCATATTGCGCATGGTTGTCTATTTTGAGCGTAGTGTCTTGATGTGTTTCATGTGGACAAGTGTTTGGATGAGGTCACGTATTGGAGCGAAGCTATATGAATATGATCCTGCGGGTTAGATTCGTGTGTTCTGTTTCTATGATGTGTGTCAAGTTCTCGGTATTATGTGTATGGTACCGGTGAGCTTGTGGTGCAACTCCTTCCTTTGAGTCATTTTTATGATTTGAGTGTGTTCGGATTTTTACTTATTGGTGCGCGAATTTCACAAGTTACGGCTTCAGCCTGTATTGATGTGTCATGTCACTAGAGAGATTGTGTTGTATTGGAGGGATCGTTGGGGTCTTTAATGAATACAAACAGATTTGATTTCAGCATGTTTGATGGATAAATATCGAGGTTCGACTCAGAAATTTGCTATAGTCCTTGCCAAAGGAGAAGTAGCCTTATGGATAGTTGATATGAGAAATGGTTATGGTTTATTACATGTTTCATTTATCATTGGCAGTATATGAAAGTGTTGGAATGAGACTTTAGCTGTCAAGAGGTTTTCTATCGGAATTCGGTTGTTATGTGCAGCTGCTGTGATTAGAAGTTATCGCTGCGAGTGTTTGAGTTATGTGGTATATCATGTCATTGTGCCTGATATAGCAGATATGGTTTGTTACAACTTGTTCGGACTATTCGCAGTATAAATGTGAGATTATGATTGTATTGAAGATTTTAGAAGCAGAAATGCGGTTCTATGGTTTATAAACTAGGATGGATTGTGAGATTTCAGTTATATTGTGTTATCGAACCTATGTGAGATAGGGTGATGTGGGATCACCACCCCGGGTATGTGTATGGTAAGGTTAGTCAGTGATTGGTTGGCTTTTGGAACAACTCCGCGTAAGTTCAAGGACGAACGTGTGTTTAAGTGGGGGAGGATGTAATGACCCGACCTGTCGTTTTGAGATTTTGCACTTTGATCGTCAGTTCTCGGGCATGACTTGCCTCGCGTGATGTATTATGACCTATGTAAATCGTTAGTTTTAGTTTTTAAGGTGATCAGAATGAATTTCGAAGAACAGTTCTCTGTTTAAAGCTTAAAATTGGAGAGGTTTGACCAAGATTTGACTTATTTGTATATGATCTCGGATTGGAATTTTTATGATTTGGTTAGCTCCGTTAGGCAATTGGCAAAATTGAGATTTTGGCATTTTTCGGTTGATAGGTGAGATTTTGATATAGAGGTTGGAATTAAATTTCGAGAGTTGCAGTAGCTTCGTGGTGTCATTTGGGATGTGTGTGTAAAATATTAGGTCATTCCGATGTGGTATGGTTGGGTTTTTATCAAAAGCATAATCTAGGAGATTTTGGGATTCTTATGATGAATCTGATGCAAATTGGGTGTTTTAATGTTGTATTGAGCATTCTGAAGATTGGAACAAGTTTGAATGACGTTATGGGATATGTTAGCATGTTTGGTTGAGGTTTCGAGGGCTTCGGGTGGTCAATCAAACCATTTTATGTGGTGCAAAATTGCAGAAGTTCATCTGTTGGTGCTGCAGGTCTTTGACCTTCACGTTCGCGATGTATGTTCTGCGATCGCGAAGGTGTGGGGTAGATGGTCTTTGCGTTCGCGTTCACGTTCGCGATGTTGTGATGTGTTGACTCGTCGCGTTAACGAGGGCTAAGTCACGTTCGCATAGAGGAAGAGGATTAGCTGGGGTTCCTTAATGCTTTGTTCTACGCATTCGCGTAGATAGAGTCGCGATCGCGTAGGTTTATGTTGTTGTGAACCGTGTTCGCGTGATGATATACACGATCGCATTGAGGGAATTATGGGATGTGCTTCGCGATCACGAGGGATTTTTCGCGATCGCGATTGAGTAAAAGGGGGTAGAATGTTTTAAAAAGGTTATTCCACAATTTTAAGGTTTAGACCTCCATTTTGGAGCGATTTTGGAGCTTGGGAGATCTAATTGAAGAGGGATTCAAGGGGAATCACCTAGAGGTAAGATTTTTAACTCAATACACGATTATTATGTGAATTCCACCTAGAAAATCATGAAAACTAAGCCTAAAATTGAAGAACTAGGGCTTGAAAAATTGGACTTTTGATATGGGATTTGAAGGACCATTTGGGGTCAGATTTTAGAATTTTTGGTATGTATAAAGTCGTGGGGATATAAGGAATCTAATGATGTAAAAATTTCTGAGTTCAAGATGTGGTCTCGGGGCTTGAATTTTGCTAATTTCGGGATTTTCATTATTTTTCAATTGTTTTCGCTTGGGCCTTGTCCCCTTAGCATATTGTGATGTATTCGTTCTGATTTTGGATAGATTTGATGCGCGTGGAGGCTGATTTAAGGGACAAAGGTATTGCGAGCTAGAGATTTAGCCAGTTCCAGGTAAGTGATAATTGTAAATACTGTCTTGAGGTTTGAAACCCTGGATTACACATCGCGGTGTTACTTTGAGGTAGGTGACACTCTAGTGATGAGCGTGGGGTAGAGCACCGCTAAGGATTATGACCTAGTCCATCCCGAATGATTATTTTAATGCGTAATTAATAGTTAGTCGTTTGATGTTATTATATTTTGGGTTGTATGACATGTTTGGGGCCTTGTGCCGACTTGTTGAGACCCTTAGGGGCATTTTTACTATCTTTCCTCACTCTATTTATTTGAAAGCATATCCTCAGTCATGTTTACCCGTTTACTGCTCAAATCTGGCTTTATCACTATATTCATAAAAATGTGAAAACTGTCTTGGGCTGAGTTCCCTCTTTTACTAATGGCCCTAGTGATCGTGAGATGATGACTGAGATAGACCGAGGGTTTGATTGTGAGATTGATGACTGAGATAGACTGAGAGTCTGATAGTGAGGTTAATGACTGAGAGAGGCCGAGGGCCTAGTTGTGAGAATTATGTATCTATGGATCGGGTTGCACGCCGCAGCGATGCTTATATGGATCGGGCTGCACGCCGTAGGGATATGTTCGATCGGGCTGCACACCGTAGCGATATAGCGCTTGGGCTGTAGGAGCCACTCCGAAGTCTGCACACCCCTAGTGGGCGCTGTTGACGAGATATATGGATCGGGCTGCACGCCACAGCGATATATGGATCGGGCTGCACGCGCCAATGATTACTATATGGTACCTATTGAGTGTGAGTGCTGAGTGTGAGCACTGATTGGTAATAGTTGAGTCATGAGTGACTGAGAGGCTTGCCCGAGGGGCTATATAAATACATACATGTGCATGAGTGACGCTTTGCCTTAGGGGCTTGTTTATGAGGCATCTACCTGGGAGTTCGAGTTCGATATGCGAAGCCATTATCCCCATCTTTTCCCCGACTCAGGTACCTCCTTCTTATGTCCGTTCGAGGAGGAACAATTATTTTAGAGGTGGAGAATGTGATGACCCAAAAGGTCATCACTTGTTTTTAAAATGTCTGAGGCCTTAAAACCTCTCTCAACATCACCTCGATTTGTGTGCACAGTCCGGGTGCGTAGCCGGAAAGTCAATATGTGAAATTCTATGAAAAATGATAAATTTAGATTAAAATAAATTAAGTTGACTTTGATCAACATTTTGGGTAAACGAACCAGAACCCGTAATTTGACGGTCCCGAGGGTCTATATGAAAATATGGGACTTGGGCGTATGCCCGAAATCGAATCCGAGGTCCCAAGCCTAAGAAATGAATTTTTATAGAAAATTATTTTCTAAAATTATTTATGAGATTTGGAAATGAATTATGATTAGAACTTGATGTTATCGGCCTCGTTTTTAGTTCCGACACCTGGTACTGGTCTTATATGTAATTTAAGATAAACCTGTAAAGTTTGGTAAGGAACGGACTTGAAATGACGTGAATCAGATCATTTTTGAGAAAATTGGAAATTTGAAGTTCTTAAGGAAATTTCATCATTTTGATGCTAAATTCATAGTTGTTGATGCCATTTTAGTGATTTGAATGCACAAGCGAGTCAGTGTGATGTTTTTAGGGTGGTGTGCATGTTTTGGTTTGGAGCCCCGAGGGCTTGGGTGAGTTTTGGATAGGCCACGGGGTGTATTTTAGACTTGGAAAATTGCAGGTTTTGAGTTGTGCAGTGCAGGCTTCGCATGGCTCGTAAATGAGAGATCGCAAATGCGAGAGACCTGTCGCAAATGCGAAAGAGGCCCAGGCCAGCCTATCCTCGCAATTGCGAGGATTCCATCACAAATGCGATGCCTCGCTTCCTAGACAGTGGTCGCAAATGCGACCCTATCTTTGCATTTCCCAGCTCGCAAATGCGAGACCCTCCTTCGCAATACCCAAAATAGCATAGGTCAGGGTTCGCAATTGCAAACCCCTGTTCGCATTTCCCATACCTGCGACCTGCAAATTTTATACTTAGCCGAAAATCAACCATTTTTCACATCTCTTCAAAACACAAACTCCCTAGAGCGATTTTTCAAGAACAACTCTTCTTCCAAATCGATTGTAAGTAAACTTTAAGTCATTTTCTTCAATCATTAACATCTTTTAACATGATTTCAACTCAAAATCAATGATTTTCATGGGTGAAATTAGGTGTTTTGGGTAAAACCTAGGTTTTTAAAAAATTAGGGATTTGGACCTCGGTTTGAGGTCCAATTTAAAAACAAATTTTACATTGGGATTTGTGGAGGAATGGGTAATCGGGTTTTGGTTCGAACCTTGTGTTTCGACCATGTGGGCCCGAGGGCAATTTTTGACTTTTTGGTTAAAACTTGGGAAAACTCATTTTAATGCATTGGAGTTGATTCATTTAGCGTTTATTGATGTTATTAAGTAACTTTTAGCTAGATTCGAGAGAATTGGTGGTGGAATCAAGGGGTAAAGAGATAGTTGAGACGTGAATTGTGTTCGTGGCATCGAGGTAAGTATTTGGTCTAACCTTACTTGAGGGATTAGGAGTCGTGTCTTAATTTCTACGTGTTATATATGGAGTACGACGTATAGTTATGGTGACGAGTATCTATACGTCGATGTCAAGCATTCCCGTGTGTCATGTATTATAATTGTTATGACCCACTGTGGTTTATTGTGCCTCGCATGTTATTATCATCATTGTTCCATTGCCAGGATATTTGTTTTTATATTATTTTTCCCTTGCCGGGATGTTATTGAAATATTAATGTTCTATTGCCGGGAAGCTTTTATATTTCTCTTGCTCCCTTGCCGAGATTCTTTGGGATTGTTGTTGATTTGTAAATGGGAGCGGGTGACACGCATGCTACAAGATATAAGGAATGGGAGCGGGTGGCACGCCTACCACAAGATATATAAAATGGGAACGGGTGTCACACCTACCACAAGTTATATGAAATGGGAGCGGGTGGCACGCCTGCCACGAGACATGTGAAATGGGAGCGGGTTGCACGCCTGCAACAAGATATATGAAATGGGAGTGGGTGGCACGCCTGCCATGAGATATGCAAAATGGGAGCAGGTTGCATGCCTGCAACAAGATAGGTGAAATGGGATCGGGTTGCATGCCTGCAACGAGGTAAAGGAAATGGGATCTGGTTGCACGCCTGCAATAACATGTGAAGTGAAAGTAAAATCCGCCTTTGTTTTCCTTATCCTTGTTAGTAGTTGGATTTGGGTTCCTTTTATAATCCTCTTGATATTCTGTTTTTACGTGTTATTCCCCGAAGCATGCTTTCCCCCTCCCATATTTACTAGTTTATTCCTGTTTTACTTTTTGCCATATATTATATAACTGCACATGTTTATTTGGCAGTCTGGTCATAGCCTCGTCACTACTTCGCCGAGGTTAGGCTAGACACTTACCAGCACATGGGGTTGGTTTTGCTGATACTACATTCTGCACTATGTGCAGATCCCGGAGCAGCTCTTGGACCGTAGTTTGGAGGCTACCTTCAGTCCACGCGGAGATCCAAGGTAGACCTGCAGGCGTCTGTAGGCCCTAGCGTCTCCTCTATCCTTTATTTCCTATTTCATCTCTTTGCTTCAGAAACAATGTGTCTTTTATTCTCAGACCTTGTATTTAGTAGTCTTAGACCATTTGAGGTACTGTGACACCAGTTCTGGGTGATTAAGGATTAATCTTTTGTAATAGACACATGTTCAGTTATTTTGTTGCTTTCTTTTACTTATTCTAAATTTTTGCTGTTTACACAGTATTATTTTATATAATGTTAAAAAGAATAAAATTGGTAAAAGGGTAAGTTGTTCAATAATTGGCTTGCCTAGCTCACATTAGTAGGCACCATAACCACTTCTGAGGGTGGAAAATCCGGATCGTGACAAAGGAAAAAATCAGAAGGAAACTTGGATATATGGGATGGCTTAGTAATAGGCCGAATCAGCATGGTAAGGACATGACTAGTGCTTTGGATGTTTACGAGGTAAAGAGTTTCTGCAGGTGTTTCGCGATAATTCTCTTTGGTTTTTAGCGGTCGGTGTAGCTTGGTCGAGTTAGAAGGATTCAGTCCTGACAGTTTAGTTCTGTGCAAATGGAATTCAGGGAGTTCTTGATGGTTTCTACCACGGTTAGGAATGTTCATTTTCTACGAGCGTGAGGAGCATGGATGTGTAGTGACTTTCCTCTAGATGGGATCAATGGAAAATTCTTGGCTAGTTGAGTATATGGTTGCTTGTGGCTCGGAAGGGATATGAATTTCTCATAAATATCCTAGGATGGTATGGTTTATGCGGTATGTTGTGTAGGATTGAGATTTCAATGTGTAAGGTCATGGTCGTGTTCTGAAACGAAGGTCATAAAATTATTACGCAGCACAGGCATCTTCAGATGACTTAGGAAATGATATTACTGATTAGTGTGGCTTGATGGGGGTATACATTTTCAGAAAAGGCGATGTGTTTGAGTTAAGGATACTTCCTTAGTATTTCGACACTCTCTTGTTGGATCGACTGCTGATATTCAATTTTTTCTGGTGGCGCAGAAGAATTTTAGAAGTATTCCTCGTGGGATATCATGTAAATGGCGAAGTGTGAACATTTTGGGGTCGGATTCGAGATCAGAGATGGTGATCCATATGTTCTATGGATTTGGGAGACTGAGAGATCTCGTGAGTATATTGTTTCGTGGTTATGAACTGTGAGAAAAAAAATGTTGCCAAAGTTGGCTAAGTTAGTATGTGCTATGATTCAGTCATTGTAGACTTTTTGGAGGGTAGGCCTGTATGGAGGTGTGTTCTGTACCGCGTCAGATTTGTGGACTCCGAATTGCTATTGTTGAGGGATGTGCCATTTGAGTGTTATTGAGCTTATTTGGGTTCTGGAGTGATCTACGAGTTACCCTTTGGTGTGACGAGGAGTTGTGATTGTTGGTTATATGCACATATGGTGCGGTTCTATTGGGGTCTTATAGCAGAATTTGAGTAGAAAGAGTATTGGGTGTTGCTTGGTGGATGGCGTATTGGTTATATTCTTTCAGGTTTTGTGTGGTGTTATGTCATTTTCCTCTCCGTGGTTATGGTGATTCACTTTTGGTACTAGACATCAATAGCGCGTGGTTGGTGATTTTGAGTATGGTGACTTGAGGTGATTCATATGGACCAGTGTTTGGAAAGGGTCGCGCATTGCAGTGAAACTATGTGGAGGAATAATATTTTGGGTTAGATTCTTGTGTTCAGGTTTCACAGTGTGTGATGAGTTCTTAGCATCGTGTTGTGGTAGTACTGGTGAGCTTGCAGTACAACTCTCTCATTTGAGTTATTCTCCATGATTTGAGGACATGTGAACTATCGCTTATTGGTGCAAGGGTTGTGGCTTGAGATTGTATCAATGTGTCATGTAACTAGAGTGGCCGTATTGGATGAGATGAGGCCATTGGTATCTTGAATGAATACTATCGGATTCGATTTCAGCATGTGGGTAGGATAATATCGGGATTTGGCTTAGAAATTTACTACGGTCCTTATAGAATGATAGGGAACTCTATGACTGGTTGATCCAAAGAATGGTTATGACTTTTTGCGTGTTTCCTTCATCATTGGCAGTATTCGAAAGTGTTGGAATGAGACTTTGTTTGGAAGGAGGTTTATTAGCGGTATTGGGTTGTTTGAGCAACTGCTGTGATAAGAAGTTATCGCTACGAGTGGCTGACTTATATGGTATATCATGTGATTACATCTTGGGTTACGAATATGGTTGATACAACTTTTTCAGACTTATTCAGAGTATAGATATGAGGTTCTGATCTTATAGATGATTTCGGAAGTGGAAACTTGGTTCTAAGGTTAATAGGCTAGGCTGGATTATGAAATTTCAGTTATGTTGTGCCATCAGATCTATTTGAGATAGGGTGACGTGGGATCACCCCCCGAGTATGTGCATGGTAAGGTTATACTTTCGATTTGATGGTTTTCAGAACAACTCTGACACGTTCGAGGACGAACGTAAGTTTAAGAGGGGGAGAATGTAATGATCCGGCCGATTGTTTTGAATAATACAATCCCGTTTCTCCCATTTACTGCTAAATTCATGTTTTACAATTATTATGTGACTTGTCGGGGTAATTGGTTAGGGTCCGGTGAGGTTTTTTAAATAAATTGAGACACTTAGTATCCAAGAAGAAAGCTTAAGTTGAATAATTTGACCGGAAGGTGAAAAATGTGTAAACAGCCCCGAAATAGATTTTTGATGATTCCAATAGCTCCGTATGGTAATTTTGGACTTAGGAGTGTGTCCGGATATTTATTTCAAGGTCCGTAGCAAAATTAGGCTTGAAATGGCAAAAATGTAAAATTTAAGTTTGGAAGTTTGACTGGGGAGTTCAATTTTTGACATCGAGGTCGGAATCCAGTTCTGAAAATTATCCTAGCTCTGTTATGTCATTTATGACTTGTGCGCAAAATTTTATATCAATCGGACTTAATTTGATAGGTTTCGGCATCGAATATAGAAGTTGGAAGTTCTTAGTTTCATTAAACTTGAATTGGGATGTGATTTGCAGTTTTAGCGTTGTTTGATGTGATTTAAAGTTTCGACCAAGTCCATATCATGTTTCAAAACTTGTTGGTATATTTGGTTTGGGTTTCGGGGGACTCAAGTGTGTTTCGGGTGTGTTTTGGATCATTTTGGGCTACTTTGGATTCTGATTTCTGATATCTGGTGTTGTTCTTCACATTCCCGTGGAGCCTCTCGCGCTCGCGAAGAAGAATTTGGCCTCTGGAAGTTTGTATGTGAAGAGACTCTCGGGTTCGCGAAGAAGGAAATCTCGGTTGCACATGTCTGACTTCGGAGGCTCATATCTCACAATCCATAAGAAATGTGGAGATGATCCAAACATGAAAGTTGTATCTCTTTGTGTATAGTTTTCAGAAATGTAAATTAATTGGAATTTAGATTTGTGTACAAAACGTTATGGTAGTTATACTACAGGCTGTCCGGGGAGAGTTTGAAAATCTCTACTGCACAGGGCTGACTTTAGAAGCTTATATCTCGCAATATATAACGACTCAGGAAATGAGCAACCTATGAAATTATAGGACTTGGTGTCTAGTTTTCAGAACATAAAACCATTTATCATTTGCAGTTGTGTGTAAAACGTAATGACAATTATACTAAAGGCTGTCTGGAATGAGTTTGGAAATCGGTGATGAGGAATTTGCTCATCGCGAACGCGAGAGAAGGGTCGCGAACGCGAAGAAAAAATCCCTTTGCAGCAGAATAAAGTCCAAATTCGTACCACTCTTTCATTTTTGGACCAAGGAATCTCGGGTGGGGCAATTTTTCGAGGGATTTTTAGAGAAAATAACGGTTAAGTGTTCTTAACATAATTTTTGATAGATTACTCGATCCATCGTTGTTTTTAACATTTAATTGGTGATTTTAAGTTTGAAAAGTTTGAAAACCCTCTTGGATAGATTTGAGGTTTTGAGGGTCGAAATGTTATCGAAATTTAGTAATTTTGGTATGGTTAGACTCGTGGTTGAATGGATTGTCGAATTTTGTGAGTTTCGTCGGATTTTGAGACATGGGCCCCACGGGCAATTTTGGATTAAATTTTGGATTTTGTTGGAAAATTAGTATTTTCATATGGAATTAATTCCTGTAATTAGTATTAACTGAATTGAATTAACCGTGGCAAGATTCGGGTCGATTGGAGGACGATTCAAGGGGCAAAGGCATTTTGGAGTAGGATTTTGCTCAGATTGAGGTGAGTAATGATTGTAAATGTTGTCCTGAGGATATAAAACTCCGGATTGCATATCGTTGTGCTATATTGAGGTGACGCACACGCTAGATGACGAGCGTGGGGTTGTGCACCGTTAGGGATTGTGACTTAGTCCATCCCGTATGACTGTTTTACCGCGTATTTGATTGAAAACTATTTTCTATCATCATGTTTTGGGTTAAACGCCATATTTGGGCCTCGTGATAACTATTTGGACCCTTAGGGGATCTTTAATGATATTAACTCACTTTTTTGACTTTTTACTTGTACTCAGTTATGCTATATTCTACTGTTTTCATAACGCAGCCATGTTTACTCTGTTTTAACACTTAAAATGATATTTTAAATGATATTTTGGGCTGGGCATCATGTTTTACTATTGCCTGAGTGGATTATGAGATTATGACTGAGTAAGGCCGAGTGCATGTGTTGTGAGGTTGTTGAACTGATTCATGATTATGAGGCCGAGGGCCCGAGACTGTGCGCCACGAGGTGGCTTGTTGATATGAGTCCCGAAGCCTACTGATTATACCACTAGATGGCTTGATATTGTGCTTGGGCTATAAGCGGCCCCTCCCAGAGTCTGCACACCCCCAGTGAGTGCGGGTACCCATTGTGATGTGAGATATAGCCCGAGGGGCTGGTGTTGTTCCATGATATTGCCCAAGGGGCGGATTTTGTTGACATAGTGCCCGAGGGGCGATTCTTTGTGTGTGTATCTTTCCTAGTTGCCTGTCATTTACTTGCTTAACTATTAAAAAGGCATTTCAAAGAAGTTTAAACTGAACTAGAGTGACTTTATATATTTTCTCTATTTCATTGTTTTTTACTGCTTTTACTGCTTCTTTATAGCCTGTGATGTGCCTTTACGTGATTTCTTATTGCTCAGTCTGCATTTAATATTATTACTCACTAAGTTGGAGTACTCACTTTAATCCCTGCACCTCGTGGGTAGATTCAGGCGCTTCAGGTCCTGCTTGCGAGGGTTGAGAGCTTCCAGTAGACTTCGGGGATTCAATAGGTAGCTGCTCGGCGTTCGCAGCCCATTGATTCTCCCATATATTATTTTCTCATGTTTAGTTATGTAATAGTTGTGTAGACTCTCTCAGACTTGTAGTTTTATGATAGATGATCATGACTGGTAACACCCCGATGTCAGGCTATGTCTATTCCGAAGATATAGTATTCGCCTTATTTTAGGATTTCTATTATGTTAAAGACTTAATCTGTATTATTTTAATTTCTTAAAATGAATTGGGAGTGTGTCGGCTAGCCTTGTCTTTAAGAGAGGCGCCATCACGATCGAGTCCAGGTTTAGGCTTGTGACACACCCAACTGAATTCTTTTCCCTTGTACATTACTCCCACCAGAGCAGAAACTCTTAGTCTTCCCAAAACTGAACATGAATCGATAAGGCCCAAATATAGCAAACATTCCTCAAATCCTTTGCTCGAATTACCACTAATGTTTCTTTCCTTAGTCATATTAACCTGTCGATACACCAATAACTAGAAATCGCACAAGCAGACAACCATATAATCTAATCATAGATGGTGGGGCTCCCCTACTTAGCACCCACTAAGATTTCTCCTTCTCAATTACCATGATCTTGCATCTTTAACCCGTCGAATTTCTTGAAATCTTTTATTAAACCTTTCATGAACATCCCGAATAATGAACCACAATTGCAAATTCGACCTTCTACTGAGTATTAAGTGAAATTCTTTGTAGAAACCTCCTCAACCTCATGCCACCGCTAACGTGCTCAGAGGAGATAGCCCACTTGTGAAAATTTCATGCCGGCATCTTCCAACGACGCTGCACTGGGTACAATTACTACAAAATAAGTAGACCCTACTGAGCCTGCTTACTCACCAGTGGAACAAGTCCATTTATTCCCCATTAACATCAACTGAAAATCTGACAATACATTCCAAACTCGAAGTCATGTTGCATCCAAATAAAATCCATAGACCTAGTCACTGCCCACCCCGAATTCCCAAATTGCTCTAAACTTTTCTTAAGGTGTGTGGCTATTCTACCACATAACCTATACACTATTCTGCCACTCTCCCAATTTGGATAAACCATCTGCTTTAAGTGACTTCTCAACTTCTTCTTTTCATACTTGACCTTCTCACAATTCAACCACCACAAAATACCTCCCACATGTTCTTCCTCGTCCTTCGATGCCCAATTATTGCCTCACATCCGAATCCATCTCTGTAGCACAATATATTAGCACCAACTCTAAGCCTGCTAAAAGATCATCCATCTCGAGCCATCAACATTAGAAATACCTATTTGATTCCGAAATCGCTACACTCTGCTATATCTGAAAATCGTTTCTCAGGCACCATTTCACGATACCCTGCACCGAAGGCAAATTGATGATGGACATAACATCGATGATCCTTATCGCCAACAAGGATGGTGACACCACATCAAAATTGAGAATTCCACCACGCTAAAAACTACCAAGTCTTGTCACTCCATTAACCCAAACCTGAACATGCATAGTTCGAGTGCCTTTCCTCCACTGGAAATAAAATGCTAAACCTCTAAATCATGCACTGAGTAAAACCTCCTTTCAAGTCATTCACTACCTCGACACATAGACAAGCACTCTGCCATTACACAAACACTGTGCAGTAACAACATACGATCCTGATAGAAACCTGCTCGTAGCCTTGAAACCATTAAAAACACAGTTACTAAGCTGAAATGACAGAACCTCCTTCCACAAGAAGATGATAATAACCTGCTCGAATGCGCAAGGAGAAACACTATGCTCCCCGTCTATAGTACCACTACAACTCCTTGATGCCCAATTGACACGAGCATTGAACATCGTATAAGAACGGGTAGGAAGGATAAAGGCAAAAGCCTCAAAGGAATCAAATCGCATGATGAGGAAATCAAGAAATGGAAGTGCTCCTAACAGTCCTGTAGCCTCTCGAAGATAAGTACAAACGTCTCTGTACCGTCCGCAAGACTCTACTAGATTTGATCATGACTCATGAGACTTAACTGAACCTAATGCTCTGATATCAAGCATCACGATCCAAAATCCACTAGAGGTCATGATGACACCTAACATCACCGTCAGGCAAGCCAACAGTGAATGTTTAACTTAATTACCCATTTTAGTATTTTTAAAATCATAATTTTTATTAAGTAAATACTAAGAAATAGAATTTACAAGCTTACCGATAATATTTTCAAAACTACAATAAAGGAAAACCCATAAGCACCCCAGATCCAGGTGTCACAAGTGCATGAGCATCAATTAGAAAATAAATAAATTACAACATCTGTCTCAGATACAAATTAGACAGGAGAATACAAATAACTCTAATGGAGACTCTGCAGGCTGCGGATTGTAACATGAAATGCAGCTCACGGTAAGTCCCCGCTATAGTCGTGCCTTTACGCCCAAAAGATCACCAGGCATATATGTACTTGCACAAAAATATGTAGCAAATGTAGCATTAGTACGTAAATCAACGCGTACCTAGTAAGTATCTATCCTAACCCCAGAGAAGTAGTGACGAGGGGTCGACATTGATACTTACTAGTGGTCCAATAAGATAGATACAGTAAGAAATAAACAGATATGGGGCAGAGTAAATAAACGAATTAAACAAGTGTAAATACGTGATACGGTCCTCCTCTCTACAATAGACTCAAGCTCTAAATTAGCAATTACCTCCTTAACCGGAGCATATATATATATATATATATATATATATATATATATATATATATATATATATATATATATATATATATATATATTATATAATGGACCTCCTCAGATAGGTTACCATAATTCAAATCAGGAAGACTCATAGATACACTGACTTCTTGTAAGATATTATGCACGATTTCCATGAGAGTATTTTATAGAAATGTCAAGCGTGCGTGCCGATCCCATCCTAATCTGTGCATTTCCAAGGGTCGAATGGCACAAACCATAGATATATCTATTATATTGACGAGGCAAACGGCCCGCTCCCATGAGAGTGTGGTACATAATTCTGCCGAGGCGAACTGTCCGATCCCATCATAATTTGTGCACTGCTGAGGATTAAACGACACAAACCATAGATGTATCTATCCTGCCGAGGCGAATGGCCCAATCCCATTAGAAAAGGAAGCTTTGATGGGTCCTTGACCCCACTCATGAAAGAACATGTGAGTTATAAGGAGCTTTGAGGAAACCTTCCGATGAGAACGCATAACGCGGGAGAAATTCTTAAGAGGAGTACAATGACTCTGCGGCTAATCATGAAACTCATCAAATCTCTACAATAGCAAGTCTATCACTCTACGTTCATCTAGTCTCAAGTAGTAATGCGAAGTAAAATAATATAATAAGCAAGAGATAATCCAAATAGTATAATTGTAGCATGGTGTGAATCTGAGTCTGCCCAGACAATATCATGAATGTAGCTACGTACGGACTCTCATCATCTCGTGCATATGTAGCCCCCCAACAAGTAACACATATCAATTACAACACCTAAGGGGTAGTTTCCCCCTCACAGAGTTAGACAGGATACTTACCTTGCTCCGAAGTTCCATAACCGGCTCCAGCGCCGGTCAAACACCTCAAACCGGTGTTTGTCACTCCAAAATTAGTCAAGCGATATGCAAATAATAAAAATATACTCTAATACTTGTAATAAATAAATTTATAACAATTCCCAACTCCACTCGAAAAGTCAATAAAGTCAATCTTCGGGCCCACGTGCCCGGATTTCAAAAATTATTAAAAATAAATATTACTCATAACTCATATGGTCTATATCCAGAAAAGTATCCAATTTCATCCATGAATCAACCATCAAATCAATTATTTACCATTTCTCAACTTTGGGGCTCAAAATCCCAATTTTTACTATCCAAATACGGATAAAAATAATAACCAATATTAATAATCATGTAAAATCGTAAAAATAAAGGTCATATATTTATCCCCTTGTTGAGACCAGAACAACGCCACAAAAATTACCTCAAACGGAGCTCTAGAACTCGAGATATGCCGAAAATACCTAAATTATCGGTGTAAAACAATGTCCAGACGATTTTTCTTCTTCGCATCCACGAAGAGCAATTCTTCGCGTAAACCAGTCAAGCCAAACTTACTTCTCTGTGTTCGCGGGACCTCCCTCGTATTCGCAAAGAACAAAGTCCGCACCAGAAATTAACAATCTTTCCCGATACGGAAATGGGCAATAACTCTCTTATACGATATCGGAATTGGGTAGTTCTAGGTGATATGACTCCGTAATTACTATAAAGATCTAATTGTTCAATCCAATCACAAATGAAAGGGTTTTTTCTCAATATATTACCCTTTATGTCCAAAGAAACTATATTGAAACATCAAATAAGAGCGTGATACAATTCGAACACATCCGAAACACACCCGAGGCCCCTGGGAGGCCGGGTCCCCATCCAATCACACCGACCCGCTCCATAATATAATACGGACTTGTTCAAGGCCTCAAATAATACCAAATAACATCAAAACTATGAATTGTGCATCAATTCAAGCCTAATAAACTATTGAACTCCTAACTTCCACATCTGATGACTAAACGTATAAAATCATGTCCGATTGACCTCAAATTTCGCACACAAGTCACATTTAATATTACAGATCTACTTCAACTTCTGAAATAGGAACCCAACCCCAATATCAAAAAGTTCACACTCAATCAAATTTCCAAAAACCTCCAACTTCCAACTTTCGCGAAATGACGCCGAAATGACCTACGGACCTCCAAATCCACATCCAGACGCGCTCCTAAGATTAGAATCACCACATATGGAGTTATTCCGGGGCTCAAAAATCCAAACGTACATCGATAACATTAAAATACACTTCAACCCAAATTTATAAAATTCTTCTAAAATGCCAACTTTCCATAATAGGCGCTGAAATGCTCCCAGGTCATCCAAAACCTGATCGGACATATGCCCAAGTCCAAATTTATCATACGGACCTGTTGAAACCTTCAAATCTCGATTCTGAGGTCGTTTACATAAAAGTCAGTCAAATCTTAGTTAATTCCTCTAAATTAAAGCTTCCGAAATTAGAATTTTATTTCCAAATCAACTCTGAACTTCTCGAAATTCAATTCCGATCCCATGTACAAGCCATAATACCTAAAGTGAAGTTACTCAAGGTCTCAAATCGCTGAATGACACGCTAGAGCTCAAAATGACCGGTTGGATCGTTACGTCACCATTGCCACTTTTGGATCCTCAGTTGAGCAAACGTAAAAATATATTACTAATGAAATGAAGCATAAAACAAAGCCATCATCAAGATTGTCAATCATCTGTCTTGATCAAGGCTTGTTTACTATTTACAAGCGTTTGTTCATGTTGTGTTTCATTCTGAATATCACCGAGGTGATTCTTGCTACTACTAGAGCTTTCCCCTACACAAGAGAGAAAGCAACTCTCTTTTCCATAGAAAACGTTCTTGCTTTAACACTCTGTCAGAGTGAAGCTTTTTTGAGGGTGGTCTCTTGCCTCACGGTTAATTGTCTAGAATGGTCATGTATTCAAGTTTTTGAATTTCCTAATCATCTGCGTTTTACGTGCATCTTGTGTCAATCAATACAAACTTTTCTTTAAAAAAAAACACATAAATCTATATTCTTAATCTGTTATAAAAGTAGAAAACTCCTAAAGACTCAAAATTTATATTTTCTTCTATTTATAGTTGAAAACTTCTCTTTTTAGCATGTAAATTTTTGCAGTGGATATTACTCCTTCCGTTTCTTTTTATTCGTAATTCATATACTAAAAACATAATTTTTTTATTTACTTGTCCATTTTAACAAGTCGACAGAGAATTAATTATTATTTTTAACTTTACCCTTCCTACTAAATAATTATTTTCCTAATTGCATGATTTACGCATGCATCTTATATTAATTAACACTATGATTACACATGATCACGTGCGTTTCACGTGCATCTTTTTGCTAACCAATATAATTTTTTTTTTAAAAATACATAATTCTATATTGTTAATATTTTATAAAAGTACAAAACTCCTAAATACTTATCATATGTATTTTCTTCTATTTATACTTGAAAACTTCTTTCTTTAGCATGTAACATTTCAATAGATATTGCTTCTTCAGTCTCTTTTTACTTATACTTCATATACAAAAAAAAATTTGTTTACTTATCCACTTTAATAAATCAAAAATATTAATTATTTTTGGTAGCTACTGGATCGGGGATATCGGTTTTCCTCTCATTTCTCTTGCAACCGAGTCCTGACGATTTGCGATTTCTTTGGGTTACAAAGAGGGTGACTGAGAATTTCGGGAAGGAAATCAAAGAGATGGTGAGTGGCGTTCTGAGGAAAAAATTATTGTACATGACTCGTCTGTTCTAGGTCGTGGTGAGTGGGCATTCTGGGGGGTTGAGGTTGCTATTGTTACCCGCATTCCAGAGGGTTGTAGAGATATGGTAGATGCTTGCGAAAAGGCAGAAATTTTCCTGACTTTGGTCTAATATGGGATTTTTGACTTCTTATAAATCATAATTAAACTACTCCTCTAATATTAGTTTCCGTCAAACTAATTTAAACCGTGCTTAGGAATTGTGTTGCTATAATGGTAAGGGAAGGATTGCATATAGGTATTTGTAATACGCAACGGAAGAGAATTAATTACTATTTTTTATTTTACCATTCTCATTAAATAACTATTTTCCTAATTGCATGCTTTACATATGCATTTTATATTAATTAACACTACGATTACACATGATCATGTCCGTTTCACGTGCATCTTTTTGCTAACCAATATAAATTTTTTTAAAAAAAATACATAATTCTATATTGTTAATCTGTTATAAAAGTACAAAACTCCTAAATACTCATAATTTATATTTTCTTCTATTTATACTTGAAAACTTCTCTCTTTAGCATGTAACCTTTGCAATAGATATTACTTCTTCCATCTCTTTTTACTTATGCTCCATATACCAAAAAAATTCTGTTTACTTATCCACTTTAATAAATGAAAAATATTAATTATTTTTGGTACCTACTGGCTCGGGGATATCGATTTTTCTCTCATTTCTCTTGCAACCGAGTCCTGCCGATGTGCGGTTTCTTTGGGTTACAACGGGGGTGGCCGAGAATTTCGATAAGGAAATCAAAGAGATGGTGAGTGACATTCTGAGTAGAAAATTATTGTACATGACTCGTCTGTTCTAGGTCGTGGTGAGTGGGCATTCTGGGGGGTTGAGGTTGCTATTGTCACCAACAATCTAGAGGGCAGTAGAGATATGGTAGATGCCTGCAAAAAGGCAAAAATTTTCCTGCGTTTGGTCTAATATGGGATTCTTGACTTCTCATAAATCATAATTAAACTACTCCTCTAATATTAGTTTCCGTCAAACCAATTTAAACCTTGCTTAGGAATTGTTTTGCTATAACGGCAAGGGTAGGATTGCATATAGGTATTTGTAACACGCAGCGGAAGAGAATTAATTACTATTTTTTAATTTTACCCTTCTCATTAAATAACTATTTTTCTAATTACATGCTTTACATATGCATTTTATATTAATTAACACTACAATTACGCATGATCACGTGCGTTTCACGTGCATCTTTTTGCTAACCAATATAAACCTTTTTTTAAAAACACATAATTCTATATTGTTAATCTGTTATAAAGTACGAAACTCCTAAATACTCATAATTTTTATTTTGTTCTATTTATATTTGAAAACTTCTCTCTTTAACATGTAACCTTTGCAATAGATATTACTTCTTCCGTCTCTTTTTACTTATGCTCCATATACCAAAAAATTTCTGTTTACTTATCCACTTTAATAAGTCAAAAAACATTAATTATTTTTGGTAGCTACTGGCTCGGGGATATCGGTTTTCCTCTCATTTCTCTTGCAACCGAGTTCTGCCGATGTGCGATTTCTCTGGGTTACAAAGAGGTGGTAGAGAATTTCGGGAAGGAAATCAAAGAGATGGTGAGTGGGCATTCTGAGGAGAAAATTATTGTACATGACTCGTCTTTTCTAGGCTGTGGTGAGTGGGTAATCTGGGGGGTTGAGGTTGCTATATTCACCAACAATCCAGAGGGCAGTAGAGATGTAGTAGATGCTTGCAAAAAGGCAGGAATTTTCATGTCTTTGGTCCAATATAGGATTCTTGACTTCTCATAAATCATAATTAAACTACTCCTCTAATATTAATTTCCGTCAAACTAATTTAAACCGTGCTTAGGAATTGTGTTGTTATAATGGTAAGGAAGGATTGCATATAGGTATTTATAACACGCTGCGGAAGAGAATTAATAATAATTTTTTAATATTACCCTTCTCATTAAATAACTATTTTCCTAATTGTGTGCTTTACATATGCATCTTATATTAATTAACACAACGATTATACATGATCAGGTGCGTTTCACGTGCATCTTTTTGCTAACCAATATAAATTTTTTTTTAAAAATACATAATTTTATATTGTTAATCTATTATAAAAGTACGAAACTCCTAAATACTCATAATTTGTATTTTCTTCTATTTATACTTGAAAACTTCTCTCTTTTGCATGTAACCTTTGTAATAGATATTACTTCTTTCGTCTCTTTTTACTTATTGTTCATATATCAAAAAAATTCTGTTTACTTATCCACATTAATAAGCAAAAAAAAATTATTTATTTTTGGTAGCTACTAGCTCGGGGATATCGATTTTCCTTTCATTTCTCTTGCAACCGAGTTCTGCTGATGTGCAATTTCTTTGGGTTACAAAGGGGGTGGCAGCGAATTTCGGGAAGGAAATCAAAGAAATGGTGCGTGGGTATTCTGAGGAGAAAATTATTGTACATGACTCGTCTGTTCTACGTCGTGGTGAGTGGGCATTCTGGGGAGTTGAGGTTGTTATTGTCACCAGCAATCCAGAGGGCAGTAAAGATGTGGTAGATGCTTGCTAAAAGGTGGAAATTTTCCTGCCTTTGGTCCAATATGGGATTCTGGACTTCTCATAAATCATAATTAAACTACTCCTCTAATATTAGTTTCCGTCAAAATGCAGTAATGGTTCTTGACAGGAGTATAGACCCAATGAATTATTGATTCGGCAGTTGGTTATGAATTTCTGCATATCTCTTCCATCGTGGCGGTATTGTAAGAATTGGAGTAAGACCTATGTCTGTCATGAGATGCCATGGGACCATCAGGTTCGTGAAATTTCGACTAAGTTGATCAGAAAATGTTATTGTGGTCCGGCGAGTAAAGTTATACAAGGAGCGAATTCAACAAAGTTTATGTAGTCATGTTTGGGTACAACATGTAGTAATTGATATGGTGATCTTATGGTAGAAACAGGTCGGGCATAGAATTCCGGATGTTGGAATTGGACTTTAAGGCGTATCTGCTTGAATAAAAGAAGATATCTTCAGAATTGATCGAGCTAATGTGCTCAACTGAGTTGTGGTAGCACGGGAAGGTGCATGAGAAGTTAAATAGCGATTTCATACCACTCCAGTATAGTTGTCAGCACGTTCAAGGATGAACGTATGTTTAAGTGGGCGAGAATGTAACGACCCGACCGGTCGTTTTGAGCCCCAGCGCGTCGTTAAGCATTCTGAAGTCATGAGCAACTTCATTTCAGGTATTACAAACTTGTACGCGTGGTCGAAATTGAGTTTCGGCAAATTCGGAGTTGATTTGGGAAGATAATTCTCATTTTGGAAGATTAAAGTTGAAAGAATTAACTAGGATAAGATTTTTGAGTAAACACCTCAGAATCGGGATCTGAAGGTTCCAACAAGTTCGTATGATGATTTCAGACTTGGGTGTTTGCCCGGTTCGGGTTTTGGATAATCCAGGAGCATTTTGGCGCCTATTGTGGAAGTTAGCATTTGAGAAGGAATTTCATAAGTTTGGCTTGAAGTACATTTCAGTGTTATCGATGTCCGTTTGAGATTCCGAGACTGTGAATAGCTCCGTATGGTGATTCTGGAGTTAGGGGCACAATCGAAAGTTAATTCGGAGGTCCATAGGTAATTTTGAAGTCATTTGGCTAAAGATGAAAAATTGAAGGTTTTGAGAAGTTTGACCAGAAGTGGACTATTGATATCGGGGTCAGAATCCGATTTCGAAAGTTGGAGTAGGTCCGTAATATTAAATATTAATTGTGCACAAAATTTGAGGTCAATCGGACGTGATTTGATAGGTTTAAGCATCGGAAGTAGAAGTTTGAAATGTTAAAGTTTATTAAGTTTGGATTGGAGGTTGCGATTTGAGGCCTCGAGCGAGTCCGTAATGTGTTTTGGGATTGGTTGGGATCTCGGGGGCCTCGGGTGGAATCCGGGTGGTTAATGGATCAAAAATCGAAATTTTGTAAGGCTGAGGCTTGCTGGTTGCTGTCATAACCGCATCTGCGATTTTTGGATCGCAGATGCAGTACCGCAGATGCGGCACTTCAACCGCAGAAGCGGTTTTGGGCTAGAAGAGAAAGGCCCGCAGAGGCGATCATATTTTTGCAAATGCGGGACTTGTGAGCACGTGATTTTTACCCCAAGTAAAAATTCCAAAATTAAAAATAAATAAAAGGGAATTAATTATGAAAACATCAAAAATGGTAGAACAAATAATAAGAAAATTAAATAAAAAAATATAAAAATATAATAGGATGAAATAAATAAATAAATTACTTCAGAAAATAATATAATAAATATAAAATAGAAAATACAAAAATAAAAATAATTCCGCGGCCCTCAATAATTAAATATTAAAAATGATTAGAATTTGGAGGGGCTATTTTAGCAAATTTCAATGGCCTTTCCCAAATATCACCACGATAGAACCTTTAGGCACGAATTTAATTAAAATTATTTCCGTAAATACGGGTGTGCATTGATTGCAACCCAAATCCAAATCTCGACAAGTCGGAGTATGTTAACGAAAACGGGTGCCTTGATGGCAACGGGGTCGAAAATG
>MU743093.1:0-27490 GCA_026770625.1 Nicotiana glauca
TAAAAAATATTAGAACTAATTTTACAATTATAAAACACTATTAATCGTAGAATAGGCTATAATTGTATTTATATGTAATTAGCTTTTAAAAATAATGAGCAATTTTGTAAAAATGTACAAAAATCACATTAATTATATTTTGGTATAAATATGAGAATAAAATAAATTATTCGCCAATAATGATAGTCTGGAAATAATTATTTAATTTTGAACTATTAAAATAGACGACAAATTAATTCTAAGAACTTTAAAAAATAAGGAAAAATATCGAAACTCTTGGGAATGCTTATATATGCATGAATATACTATTTTGAGAACATTTGGGTGTATAAAATATATAGAAAAAAATTGGGTATCAATACCACGTTTGACCCAACTTTCATGCGTTGAACTCTCAGGTATTTGAGTTACTTTCCTTAAAACCAAATCACCTACTTTGATATCACGGAGATTGGATCTTCGATTATAATATCTTTTCATTCTTTATTTCTGGGCTGCCATACTTATATGCGCCAAGTCCCTGCATTTTTCAAGCAGCTCCAATCTAACCAGCAACGCTTCATTGTTTATTTCTACGTCCGCCCGGAAGTATCTCAGGGTAGGTTCTCCCACTTCAACTGGGATCATGGCTTCTGCTCTGTATACAAGAGAGAAAGGTGTCTCTTATGTGCTTGATTTGGCCATTGTCCGGTATACCCATAGCACTCCAGGTAACTTTTCGGGCTATTTTTCTTTGGCTGCTTCCAATCTCTTTTTGAGATTTTGAATGATCACCTTATTTGTCGATTCTTCTTGGCCGTTTGCACTCGGGTGGTATGATGAAGATGTGATTATTTTGATTTTCAAGTCTTCAAAGAATTTGTTTACCTTTGCGCCTATAAATTACGTCCTGTCGTTGCAGGCTATCTCCTTTGGTATCCCAAACCTACAAATTATGTTCTCCTCATAGGAAATCGACCACTCCACGCTCACCAATTTTTTGATAAGGACCTGCTTCAACTCACTTAGAGCAATAGTCAGTTTAGATTAAAATAAATATTACCTTACCGAGAGCTAGTGGCAGCTGACCAACTATGTCCATCACCCATTTCATTTGTCACGACCCATTTCTCATAATAGGTCATGATGGCGCCTAACACCATGGTCAGGCCAGCCAAATTGCAGAAGTATGATTTAGTCCTCATTTTAGTTTAGCCAAAGACAGGAAATTCTAAATTTTGCAAGTAAACGATGAAGCTAGTAAAAACCATGAAGTGCTAACATAGCGATACAAATCCTAAAATAAATATCCACTACAGTGTGTGCCAGAACCTGCTGTCACTAGCTACGGGCGACCAGTAGAATATACACAAAATACAAAACACTGTCCTACTGTCTGAATCAGGATAGACAAAAATAAAAAATACAAGAAAGGACTCCTTCGGCTGCGAATCGGCATGAGAAAGAAGGCAGCTCACCGTAGAAGTCCCTGAGCGTGCTCACTGCTGCGCATCCGAAATATGTCCAGATCTACTTGCCTCAAATTCTGTACATTTAAGTACAGAAGCGTAGCATGAGTACATAAACCACATGTACTCAGTAAGTATCCCGTCTAATCTCGAAGAAGTAGAGACGAGAGGTCGAATTGATACTTACTAAGGTCCAAAACAATATAATATAATAGAGTGAGATATACAATATGAAGGATTACCAATAACACGGGTTCAACAGAAGAGTTATATTCATACTCTTACTATAATTAAATTACCAGTTTCTCCTTTTATATCAAATGAGTAGTCATGTCATAACTAAATGTAAGCATATAAATCATGCACAAACATGCCGAGGTCGACGGCCCACTCCAACAGAAATAAATTGTGCACTGCAGAGGGTCGAGCGGAACGAACCATAGATGCATCTATTATTACCGAGTCGATCGGCCCGATCCATAATCATCAAGAAAATATCAAGGAAAGCACATAAGGCTCAATTACATACAAGGGCACTCCTACCAAGGGCTCAACAATTTATATGTTCACTTTCATTTCCTCAAGTCTCTAGCAATTCATAACGATCATATTGGCAAGTTATAATAAGAAATATTCCCCAATTAGACATGACGTGGGTCCTAAACTACCCGAACAATTATCATGTAGTAGCTACGCACGGACTCTCGTCACCTCGTACGTACGTAGCCCCCGCATTTAGCAACAATTACTTATTAAAAATCCTATGGGGACAATTCCCTCTTACAAGGTTAGAAAGGCGACTCACCTCGCTCCAAAGTGCACTCCCAATATCCAAGAACGGCCCAAGTCCTTAATTCGAAGCCGGACAATCCCAAACTAATCAAATGAAGCAAGAACTAGTAAATAAAGGCTTACAAGGTTGAATTCTAGCTATTTAAGCAATTTCCTAGCCATTAACACAAGTTTCCTACATTCCAACCCTGGGCCCACGTGCCCGGATTCCGAGATTTTTTGAAGAAAGTTGTTCTCCAGCACCTAAGGATCGCAAATATATGATTTCAAGTTCATTACATGGCAAAATTATGTGCTAAAACTTTAGTTTTCATTAAACCCTAGGTCTAGCTCAAATCTCTTGATTTTACCCAATTTTTAGTGTTAAATCTACCTAATGTTTATGTATTTGAACTAAAAATGAGTGGGGATTACTTACCTCGAAATGTTATGTTGAAACCTCCCCTTTTGAATCACCAAGATCGCCTAAGAGTTGAGAGAGATATGGAAGAAATGAGCTTAAGCTCGTATTAAATGAGATTCTGCCCCCAGTGATTTCCGCTTTCTGCGGGTTCCGCTTCCGCAGAAGTGGGCCGTTTTTGCGAAAAAAAGCCAAGGGAGCTTGGGCCACTTCTGCGGTCTCAAACTCGCTTCTGCGAGTCCGCTTAAGCGGAAAGCCCACCGCTTCTGCGATTATGGGCCTGGAACGGATGGATCACTTCTGCAGTTGGGGGTCCGCTTCTGCGGTTTCCCCTGGGCCTGGCCCCTTCCGCTTCAGTGAATAAACGACCGCTTTTGCGGTCCAAGAGTCGCAGAAGCGGTTATGACAGAAGCAGCCGATGAAATCTTCCTAAGTTTTTCAACTTCACTCGAACCTCGACCATTTGACGCTCGGGGCTCCCGAGCCCCACTCGAACATACCGACAAGTGAAATCACGAGGCGGACCTACTCGAACCCTCGAAACACTCAAAACAACACTAGATCGAGGAATCAACCCCCAAAACCAAATGAATCAATTCATTGAACTTCAAGTTCTTAATTCTCCTTCAACAGGTCAAAACGCCCTTAGACTACTCGGATTGACACCAAATTTTACGGGTAAGTCTTAACTGATATTTCTGACTTGTACCAAGTTTCAGAATCGAAATCCGAACCCGATACCTATGAAAACAATGATTTCTTAGTTTATTTAGATCTTTGAAATTCAAACTTAACAATTTTACATAAAATTCATTACTCGGACTAGGGACCTCAGAATTTGATTCCAGGCATACGCCCAGGTCCCATATTTTCTCGCGGGCCCTCAGAAATTACCAAATCACGATTCCGGGCCCGTTTCCCCAAAATATTGACCGAAGTCAAACTTGGCCTTTTTAAAGAAACTTAAAGAAGCAACTAGGCTTAATCTTGCTCAAAACTCCCCTAACTTCCGAACCATCCACCCCCGCAAGTCATAAATTAGCTAAAGCAAGTGCGAAAATTATTGTTTAAGGGAACGGGGTTCAAAAATGCAAAATGACCAGTCGGGTCGTTACATCATTAATATCCAGGACGACAATACCGAATGCAATAATCCTGCTGGTTGATACACCAACGATGCATAGTGTTGACACTTGTCACATTTCTAAAAAAATATCTTAGCGTCTTGTTCCATCCGGGGCCAATAGTAACATGCCCAAATTAGCTTGAATACCAACGAGTCCGTGCCCGAGTGATTTTCAAAAATTCCTTCATGAACTTCTCTCATGATGTAATTAGCTTCGAAGGCTCCCAAACATCAGGCCAACGGGTATTGGAAAGACTTTATATACAATTGGCCTCTCTTGAAGAAGGAACGAGCTACTTTAGTGCATACCGCCCGGGATGCCTTGGTATCTTCGGGTAGTTTGTCATGCTCAAGGTAATCGATGATCTCATTTCTTTAGCCCCACACCAAATTAGTTGCATTTACTTCATAATAACTGTCCATGTCCAATACCGAATGCATGAGTTGTACAATCGTACCGGAGTCAGATCCCTTCATCTCCGTTGACAAGCCCAAGTTGGCTGCCGCGCCACCTTCTAAATTTTTCCCTTGGGATATGGGTGATTTACCATTCCTAAATTGTGCGAGCAAAGTCTAGACTTTCACTACATATGTTTCATGTGTCCCTCTTTGGTGTCGAATATCCCGTATACCTGATTTACTACTAGTTGGGAATCACATTTGATTTCTATGACCTCGGATTCCAGTCCCCAAGCCAGCTCGAGTCCCACAATCAACACCTCATACTCGGTACATCATTGTTAGTCAAGGGAACAGTTATTATGTCCTACCTCAGGGTTTCCCCCGAGGGCGAGATTAGTACTACCCAGAGCCCGGACCCTTTCACGTTTGAAGCTCTGTCCATGAACAAGGTCTAGACTCTTAATGTTTATTACGACACCGTCACCACTTCTTTGGTTGCCAAAGGCAGCACTCCAAAACTAAAATCAGCCATAAAGTCGGGCAAAACTTGTCACTTGATCGCAGTCCTGGGTTTCTATTTCAAATTCACCCATTTCGACTGCCCATTTGGCCAGTCGACCTGACAGTTCAGGTTTGTGAAGGATATTCCATAGAGGAAAGGTTGTCACCACGACTATCGGGTGACATAGAAAATAAGTCCTAAACTTTTATGCGGCGACTACGAGGGCTAAGGCCAATTTTTCAAGGTATGGGTAGCGAGTTTCCAATCCCGTTAAAATTTTATTAACATAATAGATAGGAGATTGTATACCTTCATCTTCACGGACTAAAGTGGCACTTATTGCTACTTCCGAGACCACTAAGTAAATCAATAACTATCCGCCTTCCTTTGATTTCAATAGTAACAGAGGGCTCAACAAATATCTTTTCAAATCTAACATTCCAAAAGTACATTTGAAGTTGTTCTTCTTTTTTAGAAGTGAGAAGAAATGATGATATTTTTCTGAAGACCCTGAAATAAACTTGCTCAATGCGGCCAGTCTTCCTGTTAACCTTTGAATCTCTTTCACATTTGATAGCTGGTCGGGGGTGTCGTTGATGGCTTTAATTTTATCGGGAATGAGTTTGACTGCCCTTTGTGACACCAGAAACCCTAATAATTTCCTAGAGCTGACTCTGAATGCAAATTTTTCAGGGTTAAGCTTCATATTGTGCTTCCTTAGGATGTCAAAGGTTTCTTGGAGGTGTTTAAGATAATTACATGCGTTAAAAGACTCAACCAACATATCATTTATGTAAACTTTAATTATTTTCCCTATTTGTTTTTCAAACATTTTGTTCACAAACCTCTAATAAGTGGCTCCGGCATTCTTAAGCCCGAAAGGCATCGCATTATAGCAATATGTGCCAAAGATCATAATGAACAATTTTTTTTCCTGATCCTCCTGGTTCATTTTGATTTGGTTGTACCCGGAATAGACATAGAGGAAGCTCATCAACTCGTGCCCAGTTGTCGCATCAATCATTTGATCATTATTTGGTAGTGGGAACGAGTCTTTTGGGCTCGCCTTTCAGATCCTTATAATCTAGGCACATGCAAAATGTACTATTCTTTTATGGAACTACTACTAGATTTGCCAACCAGTTAGGGACCGATATCAAGCAATTGAGTTACCTGTTCTTTGACAAACTTGTTTCTGACCTCGACATAAGGGCGCTTCTTCTATCTTACTGGAGGGATGTTGGAATCGAGGCTTAACTTATGTATGACCACTTCTAGTGGGATACCCACCAAATTAGCATGCAACCATGCAAAATAGTCAACGTTAAATTTAAGAAATTCCATAAATCCTATTTTGAGATCGGGGTTTAGCCTTGTCTCCAAGTGGAATTTCCTCTCCAAGAACTCCTCGAACAATGTGACTTGTTTGAGTTCTTCTGCTGTGGATTTGGTTGCATTCATTTTTTCTGGTACCTAGAAATACCTTGGCACCTGATGGGATTCCAATGGCTCCCCCGTTTGTCGACTTCGTTTGGCTCGAGAGAAGGCGTTGGTTCCTATAATTGCTATGCCACAGGCTCCTCCCCTTTGCTACTAGAAACCAAGATCGCGCTCATCTCCCTTGCCGCTGGTTGATCTCCTCTTATTTGTTTAATTCCCTCTAGAGTTGGGAATTTCAGAAGTTGATGGTATGTCGACGACACAACCTTCATTCCGTGTAACCATGGTCTTCCAAGAATAATATTGTATCCCATATTACCGTCTACTACTTCAAACAAGGTCATCTTCATTACCCCTTCGGGATTCGTGGGCAGCAAAATCTCCCCTCGAGTTGTCATGTTTGCTAAGTTGAACCCGTAGAGGAGCTTTTGCCGGAATGATGCTTCTGGTTAGCTTGGCTTATTCCAACACTCGCAATTGGATAATATTAGCTGAAATCCCTAGGTCCACCAAAATACATTTAATTTTAAAATCTAAAATATTAAGGGAAATTATCAGGGCATCATTGTGTAGTAGTAGGAGTCCTTCAGCTTCCTCTTCCGTAAAGGTGATATCATCCTCGGTGACTTCCTGGAGTCTTTTGTTGTGTGTTACCAATACTTTGTCTTTTTTGCAGATGAGAATGTTACACTAGTGATCTTATTCCCTCCGAAAATCATGTTGATTTCTAGACGAGGAGAGTCTTCCCCTGTCTTTAAGGGTCCCGCGTTATCCCGGTTGCGACCATAGTTATTCTTAGCCTGGTTGCTTAGTAACTCTCTAAGATGGCCATTTTTTAGCAATGTCACCACCTCCTCACACAGATAGCGGTAGTCCCCAGTCTGGTGGCCGTTGGTCCCATCATACTCACACCATAGGTTAGTATCTCTTCTAGGGTCGGATCTCATCAGTATCTGGAATCGTGCTTCCCTAATGTTCCTCATCACCGATACTAGTTCTACAATTCTAACATTGAAATTGTACCCGGACAATCTAGGGTAGGTAGAGTCCCAAAAACCTGACGTCTCTTTATCATGCAACGATCTGTTATTTCGGCCATGATCTGCTCTTTTATCACTAGCAAACGTATCCGCCGATCAAAAACCTCGGCCACATCCTTCGTCCCTTTCATAGGGCAAAAATTGACCTTTAGTAGACCGTCGACCTACGTCGAAATCATCCTTCAACTTTTCCTTACTCTTCTCTCGGTCCCGACCCTTGATTGATTCTGGTAAACTGAGATGGTCATCCTCTATCCTTATCTTCGTTTTGTAGTGGTTGGACATCTACCCATGTTGTTACTGGAACTCGAGCAGACTTTTTAAATTTTCAAGAAGCATCAAAACTCTTCAGGTTCATCTCTTTATTGAATGACTTAGCTGCCCATTCATCTGGAATGGCTGGTAGCAGCATCTTTTTCTTTTGAAATCTGGTCATGAACTCTCGCAGTAGCTCGGACTCTCCTTGCGCAATTCTGAATATGTTGGACTTTCGGGCCTATACCTTCTTGGCCTCGGCATGTGCCTCGATAAAACAATCCACAAGAATCTTGAAGGAATCTATTGAGTGCTCAGGTAAAAGTGAATACCATGTTAGGGCCCCTTCACGAGGGCTTCCTAGAACTTCTTCAGCAAGACTGGCTCAATCTCGTGCGAAGCTAAGTCGTTTCCTTTTACCGCCATTATATAGGTGGTGATGTGCTCCTGAGGATATGAGGTCCCATCATATTTTGGCATATATGGCATTTTGAACCGCTTCGAGATTAATTCCGGTGCCACGCTTTATTTGAATGGTAACTAGGTGTATTTCTTTGAGTCCGGTCCTTTCAACATTGGCGGTGCACCCGGGATTTGATCCATTCGGGCATTTATTTCCCTCATAAACCGTATGAGAATGGTTTTAAAGTGATTACTTTCATTATTATTACTAGATCCGCTACCGTTTCCCTCGGCCCTATCAAAGCTGACCTCACCCCTCGGGGTGTTGTTATCAACCCTTTGTGCTATTTGGTTTGGGGGAGCACAAGATGAATTAGACCTCTTCCATTTGCATTGTTGGAAGCGCCCTATATCGCTTGCCTCAACTGTGTCATGACCTAATCTTGTCGCGAGAGATAGCCCATAAAAGCCTTTTGTTATTTCCTCAAGATTCTTATTGTTTCCACAACATGCTCGTCTTCAGCATTGTCAGGAGTTTCCTCCCCAACATATCTTGGATATTTCGGAGCCCAGTCAGGTTCTACCATGTGTGGTCTCTCGGTCTTCCTTGTTTGATTGTATCCGGGAGTGTTAATTTGATGACCCTCATTTTCTTGTCCTCAAGGACAAAGTGTTGCATGGCGATGCTCGAGATATGACTTTAGATGATGACGGAGTATTGAGGATGTAGGCTCGAGTTTGTGTACCCAATGTTGATGGCTTCGGGATTTGATTCTAGAGGAGGCCCATAGTTCGCGATATTCCATTCATCCGGGTGCCGCGAAGATGTATCAATATTTGAGGCAGCACTACTGGTGGAGGCGGATGAAGAAGGACATAGTTGGATTTGTAGCTCGGTGCCTTAATTGTCAGCAGGTGAAGTATGAGCACCAGAGACTAGGTGGATTGCTTCAGCAGATAAAGATTCCGGAGTGGAAGTGGGAGTGGATCACCATGGACTTCGTATCTGGTCTCCCACGGACTTTGAAGAAGTTCAATGCCTTTTGGGTTATTGTGGATCGGCTGACCAAGTCTACGCATTTCATCCCTGTGTGTACTACCTATTTTTCAGAGCGGTTGGCGGAGATTTATATCTGGGAGATTGTCCGTCTGCATGGTATTCTGGTTTCCATCATTTCAGGCAGAGGTACTCAGTTCACATTGCGGTTCTGGAGAGCCGTACAATAGGAGTTGGGTACTCGAGTGGAGTTGAGCACAACATTTCACCCTCAAATGGACGGACAGTCCGAGCGCACTATTTAGATTCTTGAGGATATGCTCCGTGCGTGTGTGATTGAGTTTGGAGGTTCTTGGGATCAGTTCTTGCCATTGGCGGAGTTTGCCTACAACAACAGCTATCACTCCAGCATACAGATGGCACCGTACGAGGTCTTATATGGTAGGTGATGCAGATCTCCGGTGGGTTGGTTCGAGCCAGGTGAAATTAGATTATTGGGCACAGACCTGGTTCAGGATGCTTTGAAGAGAGTCAAGGTAATTCAGGATAGACTCCGTACAGCCCCGTCCAGAAAGAAGAGTTACATGGACCGGAAGGTTCGTGATGTTTCCTACATGGTTGAAGAGCGGGTTCAGCTTTGGGTTTCTCCTATGAAGGGCGTTATGAGATTTGGGAAGAAGGGGAAGTTGATCTGAGGTTTATTGGCCCTTTTGAGATATTGAGGCGTGTTGGGGAGGTTGCTTACGAGCTTGACTTACCTCCCAGCTTGGCAGGAGTTCATCCAGTATTTCATATTTCAATGCTCCGGAGGTATCACGGTGATCCATCGCACGTGTTAGATTTCAACTCGGTCCCGTTGGAAAAGGATCTATCTTATATTGAGGAGCCAGCGACAATATTGGACAGGCATGTTAGGAAGCTGAGGTCAAAGAACATTGCATTAGTGAAGGTTCAGTGGCGGGGTCAGCCATTGAGGAGGTGACCTGTGAGATCGAGCAGGATATGCGCTGCCAGTACCCTCATCTTTTCACTACTTCAGGTATGTCTTTGTGCTCGTTCGAAGACGAACGAATGTTTAAGTGTGGGAGGATGTAACAACCCGGCTGGTCATTTTTAGAATTTACGCCCCGATCCCCTATTTACTGCTTCCCCTGTATTTATTTCTGCTATTTTGAATTGTCGGGATGGTCGATTTTGAATTTCGGATGGGAGACTTAGTCCTTAAATGAGAGATTAAGTGTTGGAAAGTTGACCGTAACCAGAACAATGTGAAGATGACATCAGAATGGAAATCTGATGGTTCTATTAGCTCCGTTGGGTGATTTCGGGTTTAGGGGCATCGTCGGATTTTATTTTGGAGGTTCGTAGCTCATTTAGGCTTGAAATGCCAGAAGTTAGATTTTTTAAGCTTCCGATTTGATAGTGAGATTTTGATCCGAGGGTCGGAATGGAATTCTGAAAGTTGGAATAGCTTCGTAGTGTTGAATGTGACGTGTGTGCAAAATTTCAGGTCATTCAGACGAGTTTTGATAGACTTTTTGATCGAAGGTGTATTTTTAGAAATTTGGAGTTCTTAGGCTTGAATCCATGGTTAATTTGAGATTTCGATGTTGTTTTAGGTGTTTTAAGGATTGGTACAAGTTTGGACAGTGGTATTAGACTTGTGGTGCCTTTGGTTGAGGCCTCGGACGGATGGTTGAATTGAGGTATATTGCAGTTGCTAAACTTTGCTGCTTCTGGTATTTCCGCACCTACGATTTGGGGACCACAAGTGCGATGCCACACGTGCGGAAGAAGAGTCGCAGAAGCGAAAAGAGGGGGAGTCATCACGAAGACAGGAACCACAGATGCGATATACTTTTCCGCAGAAGTGGTACTGCACCTGCGGGTAGGAAGCCGCAGATGCGGAATCTGGGCGTTAAGTGATGGGTCACAGGTGCAACCTTTTTTCTGCAAATGCGGAACCGCTTCTGCCGCATATGCGAAAGCTGCTGGGCAGAGTGGTTTTAAAGGGGATTCCGCGACTTTGAAGTTTATTTTCACCATTTTAATCGTTTTTGGAGCTCTTTGGAGGGGATTGAAGAGGGATTCAAAGTGAATCACTTGGAGGTAAGATTCTTGGTTTTAAAACTCATTTCTAATGTGAAATCTACCTAGTAAATCATGTGAGCTAGGCCTAAAATGGAAGAATTATGGCTTGGGATTTAAGAGACTTGAAATAAGAATTTGAGGGATTTGGGCTCCGATTTCAGTGTTCTTAGTATGTATGAACTCGTGAGAGTGTGAGGATTCCGAAAATATAAATTTCACTTGATTCCGAGACGTGGGCCCAGGGGCATTTTTGTCATTTTACCAAGTTTCACGTATTAGCTTAGAATTTAATGGTAGAATCAGTTACTTGAAGTGTTATTTACATTATGAAATTTAATTGAATAGATTTGGGCCATTTGGAGTCGAATACTCGTGGCAAGAACGTAGTTTCGGGTTGACCTTTGAGCCGGTTCGAGGTAAGTGGCTTGCCTAACCTTGTGTGGGGGACCTTTCCCCTTAGGATTTGATATTGTGATAATTAAAATGCCTTGTACGTGAGATAACGAGCACGTACATGTGCTAATTGATGGAAATCCGGTTTTTCATTAAAAATAGCCTTGAATTGTGTTCTTCCTTTTCTTGCTTACACTGTTTGGAAATTAAGCATGTTGTTAGCCTAGAGAAGCATGTCTACTTGACTAAATTGCTCTATTTCCCTTAACTTTCTTATTTGTATTACGTGAAATGTGCTAGGTTAGAATTACATGTTTCACCTTGATATGAAATTGATTTAATTGAGTTCTTGTTGCTGCTGTGTATTTACTTTGGGACTTCGGAACGGTATCCCGGGAGCTCCCATGTATGTTTACTTTGGGACTACGAAATTGCATTTCGGGAGATCCCCCTGCACTTTTACATTGGAACTATGGGATTGCACCTGGTAGATTCCCGTGCATTTATGAGTTGGACTACGGGACTGCACCCGGGAGATCCACTAGATATGATATTTATATTTGGGGCTATAGGACGGTATCCTGTGAGATCCCCAGTTGTTATCTTGGAGCTGAGTTGTATTCTTTTTCCGTGTTTTACTTGCCTCTATAATAGTTGTTGTTGTCCTTCATATCTTGTGTTATTTATCCACACTGTTAAACCTTATATCTTATTTAACCTCAGTATGGCCCTGACCTTTCTCGCCACTACCCAATCGAGGTTAGGCTTGGCACTTACTGAGTACACTATAGTGTACTCATGCCCTTCTTACATGTGAAAATCCAGGTGATTCGACTCAGTCCTACCACCCCTGAGGCGAGGCGACTGCTATAGCGACATCGAGGTATATTTGTCGCGTCCGCGGACCGAGGAGTCTCTTTCTATTCTTGTTGTTTAGTCTTAGACCTTATGTATTTCAATTCTTGTTAGACATTCTAGATTTAGAGCTATGTAGTACTTCTTAGCTTGTGATTCATGGGTTTTCAGGTCTTGGATTTATGTGTTAGTTTTGAGAGTTAAATATTGTGAATGTCGGGCGGCACATTTAAATGTTGTTTATTCCTTTGTTCTTGTTTGAAATTATTTTTCTTGCACAAATTTAGTTTATTTTCCACATTTTAGGCTTACCTAGTAGTAGAAACTAGGTACCGTCACGATGGTTCACGGAGGGCGAACCGGGATCGTGACACATTCGTTTATCTTTATTAGCAATATTCTCTTTGGGGGCTTCCCGGTACCAATCAGAGCTACTGCCCCCAGTCTTGATTTACACTTGTCTCGCTTTCCACCTATCTCTGATTTCACGTATTGCTCTATTATACGAGTATAAATATTTTTAAAATCGCTAATATTGAGTATGTTAGTTGATATGAAAAGAAATAAAGAAAAAGCGTAGAAAATAGTTATTATATGTAATCTATCTTCTAATGTTGATGCTGATAGTCTATGTAAAAGAAAAGCTTTAGGGGTCGTTTGGTAGGAGGTATTAGAAATAATAATGCAAGCATTAGCTCTACGCATTACTAATACCTTGTTTGGTATATTTTTTTCAATATGTGTATAACTAATACTTGACTAGTCTAATTGTTATTTCTGTTGATCTTTGGTGACTTTTGGAGATACTGTAAAAGGAATATATGTTTGTCCTACTGCGAGTTATATTCATCAATAACTTAAACTATATGAATTATGGTGCAGGAATGAAGAACTTCAACAAATTAACAAGAAAATTCATTAAATGCCTCCAAAATATCGATGGTAACAATTTTCCTTAGGTAATTACTTCTCTCTCAACTAGCTCAAGCTCTTTTTTTGCTCTAATTAGGGGAGTAAACCCCCAATCTCTCAAACAAAATAGGATGACTTGATGCTCAAAGACTGTTCGATGACGTGCATCACTAAAAAAAATCAATTATTGAAAATGGTGTTATCTAATATTTGAAAATGGTGTTACATGTTGATCATTAGTCCCAATATTGATTAACTGTTAAGTGATATCAGTTTGGGGATTGATTGCGAAGAGGATCATAATGGCTCCCTCTTTTCAATTACCTATCTGTTGATAATCTTTTAATTAATTTGAGGTGTGCTTGAGTGACTATTCTCTCTGTTATTAGTTTCTTAGTTGTAAACTAGGGATGCCATAATTTTTGTGTGGATGAGAACATGTGGTACGAATGGAAATTGAAGCTTGGTCAAAACTGCAGATAATGCAGCTCGGGCATTCCGAATGGTGCAAGGCTGCCTAATGTGCATAGGTTTCTCGAGTCTCATTGTGTCTTTACCCCAAGGGTAACTATAACCTTTCTCCTATTTTGGGTTGGTTTGTTTATTGAAGGCTGGGATTTTCATGTGTTATGTATGCAATTATGAGAGCAAAGAGAGTCTAATATTTTTAGTTGTATTAAGAAAAAATTTAGCTTTTGTGAAAATTTAGTTACATATCAATTGTATACTTATCCTTTTGTATCAATCATGATGGAGTTTTGGTTACTTAACATTGTTATTTTTATTTATTTTGTTGGCACATGATATAGGAAGTTATGTCACGTCATCTAGCAGCCCAAGAAAATAACTAATGGAAGTAACTATGCGTATCATGAGTGTTCATTGAATGTATCTATTTGCTCAAAAGTTATCACATACTTTATGAATACAAAACAATGTATATGAGTCACGGGCAAATCATAGCAAATCGTAATAATCCATGGACCAACTGAAAGAAATGATAATAAATAATCAAGATTAGGAGAAGGAATATTAACAATTTTTATTGATGATATTGATTTGGTCTGCCTCTCCATGAAGAGGTTCAAAATCTTACAATGGTGTTTTATCTTCCCACAGGATGGGTATTTTTCTCCTTCTCTCCCTCTCTCTCTTTCTCTCTCCTCTTCTCTTTAGAGAATAATGGTGAAGAAGAAGTCCCCCCTTACTAGGCTCCCTCTTTTAGTATTTATATTTGTGATCTCCGTAAACTGGCAGCAAGTGGCCATGGCCACGCTGAGGTTCCGTCCCATGGGGGATTGAATGGGTCTTGCCCTCGTAGATTAAATCGAACAAGAGTCGAATCATGTTATGAATAAGTGGCCATACCACTTATTAATTATGGATTAGCTCAAGACGAGATTAACTCTGTTAATTACCGTGAGATCGAATTTTGACCCATACAGTTAGTCCCTCTGCTTATTGAGGTCGTGATTCGGCCGAGCTCTATGAGCGGACTTCATCGATTGTGATTTGAAAAACTCGAATAAGGAGGTCGACTATTGCTTCGATCGAGACCGAATTCTCTTTGGCGATGGCCTAAATCTTATAGAATGTTAGCGTCTTGTTATTATGTTACCAAGTCACCATATGATCAAGACTGAACACCTTTTCTTAGTGAAGGTACGTGATATTTTAACACGATTCGAGCGAGATCGAACTTTGTTACGTTCTGATCCTCACATTTGTTTGGGGTCATAACCGTCGACTATGGGGGACGGGCCGTATATGGTGTAGCCGGGGGACATTAAGTGTACGTCGGGTACGTATCTGGTAATGTCCAGAATTTTGAAGGCGCACGAAACACTCTGTCAGCGTTCGCAGGCCATTGCAATCATTCCGACGGTGAGACGTTGGTGGATAACCGAGAAGTCACTTCGTGGAGCTTGTCATAATGACGCATGTTTTGGCAGAACTGAACCGTTTTGCGGTTGGTCATGTAGTTAATGATGGCTATTAGGTTTCGCGAAAGCCATTTATATTGCCTATAAAGGTGGGTTGAGGCATTCACTTCTCGTATCTTTGTTGTTTATCTGAGAGTGATCCTGAAGAAACTTTTTCCTTCTGCTAATTCACCTTCACCTTTCTTTCTCTGATCGTGATAACTTTTGTCTTTTCCACCAAACTTTATTCCTTTCTCTTTAACAAATCAACAATGGCAGGCAGTTCTTCCCATGATGCTCTTCCGATGGATTTTCCGATCAATCCTCCGGTAGTTGAAGGGTCACCTCTGGCAATAGGAGGTGCAGAACAGGTAGAGGTCGGTAAAGTTCCGTCGGTTGACGAGGTAGTACCTCGGCCCGGAGGTCCGGCGATTGATTTCACCGTCGATGGTGGAAAGGATCCGGTGGATGAAGCCCCGTTAATGGGGGAGATTGGGATGGCTCGATTACGGGAACAGGGGTTCATTCCCACCCATGTAGATATTGTTCTTGCTAGAAGCAAGGAGAAGGTCCACACCGACCGCAGGGGATACTGCGTATTTTCTGCCTATCCCTTCAGGTTGTGGTTTAAGATCCCGCTCCCAATGCTGGTGGTGGAATTTTGTTGTTACTACGGGGTATGCCAGGGTCAGCTCACTCCTTCCCTCTATAAATTATTGGCAATGTTTATTAAGTATACGGAACTGGCCGGTAGGGTGGTCATGCTGCTGCATGTGCTCAGCCTCTACGCTACCCAGAGAGTTTGTGGTACCATGATTCGAGCGTGCCCTTATGGGTTGAGGGGCTTGACTGCGACACTGGACGATGAGGTCGACCCTCGCCCTTTTGAGCATTTCTTTTACATCAGGACTGATCATTTAGTGACGTGCCCCACTGGGTTCCTAGAGGCTTGGAATTATGCGCGTAAGCTCCTTTATCGTTGAATTCTCTTTTATACTTTTCCTTATGTCTTGTACTCGTGGGCGTTAACTCGTGTCAATTTTGTAGCTGAAAAGTCGCTGCCGGCTCCATTAGCTGGGATACACGAGTGGGTTGAGGTCGTGCTTCCCCATACTGAGGGGATACGCACGTGGGCATCTTTCTGGGAGAGGCATAGCCGTAGGCCTGCTACAGGTGAGAAGTTGATTTCTTCTTCCGCTTTTATTTGATTAAATTTTATTTATCAACTTTGCTTCTCTGTTACAGGGAGGGCACATCGTGTCAGGGCCCCTCAGTTGGCCTTTTGACAATCGGGTGTCGTTGCTCGGCTTACTGTAGCACCGGTGCCGCGCCACGTGCCAAGGGCGGCCTCAGTCGAATCTTCAGTGGCTCCTTCTCCACCACGGGCTGCACTTCGGGACGAGGGGCCATTGGGGGTTGTGCGTCCTAGAGAGGAATCGCCATCGGACGGGAAGGAGGAGAGGCCGTTTATTAGGTGCAAGGTCGTGTTCACGTTGAATCCTCCTATGGTAATTAACTTGGACTATCCTCCGGCGGATGCGGAAGAGAGTGCAGCTGCAGTGCCCGATCTTGAGGATGAACAAACAATGGGGGTTGCCCCGGTTGGCTTAGACCGTGATGATACCGTCGCTTTGGTGACTCAGTTGGTAGCTCCAGTCGCCGAGATGGGGGGTAGTTCCTCTGCGGCTGCTAAGGTTGGTGAATCGAGCACTCTGTTGGCGGTTATGGCGGGTGATTCTACCTTGCCAGTGGTGGGAGGAGGAAGAGACGCTGTAGGAGATGAGTATGAGTCCAAATCTAATTTGGACCCCGAGGACGTCCGCATGTTCCGGGAAAGCTTTAGGAATTCGGCGGTGCGCGCAGAGAGAAGGTCTCACCTCATAGAGGTTCCCACAGATTTGAACTTATTGCTCTAAGGGGAGAGTTTGGTGCCGCAGTTTGGGCTACTATGCTCGAAAGCCGAGAATGCGTCGCTGAGGGACGTCACGGATATCGGGCTGATGAATGAGGTGGTCGTAATGGGCTTGAGGGTCCGTAGTCTGACATTGGTTTGCTTCTTCTTTTGCCTTAGTTTGATTTTCATCCTAATCGTGGCCTTTGCTTTGCAGTCTTATTTGCTGGAGGTGGAGGGCATCCATCGAGCTAACATCCACTCGGTGATATTTTTGCGGGTGTTTGAGAAATATCGCCGCTGCCGAGATCGATGCCGGGAGATGCGCATGCGCTTGAGAAATGATCCCCGTAGCCAGGCCCTGGTCAAGGAATTGGCGAGGCGGGAGCTTCAAATGCAGCAAGCACTTAGCAGGATAAGTGCTCTTGAGGGGCAGCTCCGTCGGAAGGACGAGGAGCTCGAGGCGGGGAAGAGGGCCGCAACTGAGTGTGAACGCCAGGGCCTGGCTAAGGCAGCGGAGGCCGCAGCGGCATGGAGCGGGAAGGTGGCTGCATTGGAGGGTGAAGTCGCAGCCTTGAAGCGTCAGGTGAGTGATGCCTCATCGAGGGCTGAGGCGTTGAAGGAGGCTATTCGCGCGCACGAGTCCCAGCTGGCGTTGGTAAGGGATGTTGTGGATTTTAGAGAAGCGAACCTCGTGGAGCGGGTCGGTGTTTTCGAGTAGAATGCCCAAGTTATGGCGGACCGGATTACGGCCTTGGAGGAAGAGAATCAGCGCCTGCGGGACAAGGCCGCTTCTTCCAGCCAGGCTCGCAAACTTTGGGTTTTTGCTGAGGCCCAACGTGATGTATATAATAATTTGTGGGAGGCCGGCATCGTGGCTGAAGCTGCTTTTGAGGGAGCACGCCAAAAGGCTCGTGAGGCCCGTATTGGCTGTGGTTTTGATGCGGCGACACCAGAAGCTGACGATGGCGCAGATGGTGGCGCGGATGGCGCCGAGTAAAAAGATGCATTTTTCTTGTCTTATTTGCCGTTTGGCGTTTGCTTTTTTTTGTTTTTCTTCTTCTCTTTTTTTTATATTGATCGGCCTTGGCCGGGTGTAAGCGGGGATGACCCGCAATTAACTTTGTATATAAATGAAATCTCCTTTCCGTTATCTGCCTTGTAGTTATTTTGTCTTTGAGTTGTAAGAGGGGATGACCCCTTTCCGAAGGGGTGATTTGCCTTTGAGTTTCTATGGTAGGCATGTTAGTTTTTGATTGTTGATGAATTTTCGTCTTTGACTCGGGGTGAGCAAGTTGGAGCCGTTGCCTGGCGATAGCGGCGCTTAGCCTTAGTCCCAGTTTGGGTGCAGTCGAACTGTTGGCCGTGATGATAAGAAACGCGACCTTGTAGTTCGACCGGGGCCAAACTTTTTGTGCCCCTAATCTTAGTTCGAGTTGGGCGTACTTACTTGAATGGCGAGGGTGCCTAACCCGTGCCTTGATTCGTTGGCGGTTGGGTTTTGCTAAGTTTAACGGTGAAGGAGCTTGGTCCGAGTCCCGGCTCGACTGTGGTTGGACTTGTTAGATTTGAGGATGAAAGCGTCTGGCTTTATGGTTCGAGCGAGGTCGAGCTCGTAGGGTTTGATGGCGAAGGCGCATAGCCTGAGTTGTTTCAACCATAGTTTAACTTTTTTGCGAAGGCGCATAGCCTGAGTTGTTTCAACCATAGTTTAACTTTTTTGCGAAGGCGCATAGCCTGAGTACTAGTTCAACTGTTGTTGAACTTTATCAATTTTGATGGCGAAGGTGCATAGCCTGAGTCTTGGTTCAACTATAGTTGAAATTTTTTTTTTTTTTGGCGAAGGCGCATATCCTGAGTCCTGGTTCAACCGTAGTTGAACTTCTTGGCGAAGGCGTATAGCCTGAGTCCTGGTTCAACCATAGTTGAGCTTTTTGGCGAAGGCGCATAGCCCGAGTCTTGGTTAAACCATAGTTGAATTTCTTGGAGAAGGCGCATAGCCTGAGTCCTGGTTCAACCGTAGTTGAACTTTTTGGCGAAGGCGCATAGCCTGAGTCCTGGTTCAACCGTAGTTGAACTTTTTGGCGAAGGCGCATAGCCTGAGTCCCAGTTCAACTGTTGTTGAACTTTATCAATTTGGATGGCGAAGGTGCATAGCCTGAGTCTTGGTTCAACCATAGTTGAATTTTTTTTTGGCGAAGGCGCATAGCCTGAGTCCTGGTTCAACCGTAGTTGAACTTTTTGGCGAAGGCGCATAGCCTGAGTCCTGGTTCAACCGTAGTTGAACTTTTTGGCGAAGGCGCATAGCCTGAGTCCCAGTTCAACTGTAGTTGAACTTTATCAATTTTGATGACGAAGGCGCATAGCCTGAGTCTTGGTTCAACCATAGTTGAATTTTTTTTAACGGAGGCGCATAGCCTGGGTCCTGGTTCAACCATAGTTGAACTTTTTGGCGAAGGCGCATAGCCTGAGTCCCGGTTCAACCGTAGTTGAACTTTTTGGCGAAGGCGCATAGCCTGAATCCCAGTTCAACTGTTGTTGAACTTTATCAATTTTGATGGCGAAGGCGCACAGCCTGTGTTCTAGTTCAACTATTATTGAACTTTATCAATTTTGATGGCGAAGGCGCATAGCTTGAGTCTTGGTTCAACCATAGTTTAATTTTTTTTAGCGGAGGCGCATAGCCTGAGTCCTGGTTCAACCATAGTTGAACTTCTTGGCGAAGGCGCATAGCCTGAGTCCTGGTTCAACCATAGTTGAACTTCTTGGCGAAGGCGCATAGCCTGAGTCCTGGTTCAACCATAGTTGAACTTTTTGGCGAAGGAGCATAGCCTGAGTCCCAGTTCAACTGTTGTTGAACTTTATCAATTTTGATGGCGAAGGCGCACAGCCTGAGTCCTGGTTCAACCGTAGTTGAACTTTTTGGCGAAGGCGCATAACCTGAGTCCCAGTTCAACTGTTGTTGAACTTTATAAATTTTGATGGCGAAGGCGCATAGCCTGAGTCCTCACGCTGTGGGTATTGAGTGCTGAAGCTCGGTTTCGATTCGAGACTTTGAGCAGTTTGTGCGTTGTTTTCCCAATCGGGGCATGTAGGTTGTCTTGAGGTGGTTCTTGGCTTGAGATATCTCATCACCGGTTTTCGGCCGGATCCCGTATCTGGGATACGGGAGATGCCTCACGGGGATTCTCCCTTAAGGGGGGCGGGGGACCTTCTTCTTCTTGTTTGCACTGTCGGAGATCTGAGAGAGAGAGAACTTGGATCTTTATTTGAGATCTTCGAGTTCCTCTTGTCGGAGGTGCCGTTTTGTCTTGTTCGAGCGGGGTTGTTCTTCCTCTGTGTTCTTTTTCGGCGTTTCTTTCCTTTTGGTCCAGGGAAGAACTACGCGATTTTGCTAGGAAATTCCCACAAATGGCGCCAAATTGTTTGTTCAAAAGTTATCACATACTTTATGAATACAAAACAATGTATATGAGTCACGGGCAAATCATAGCAAATCGTAATAATCCATGGACCAACTGAAAGAAATGATAATAAATACTCAAGATTAGGATAAGGAATATTAACAACTTTTATTGGTGATAGTGATTTGGTCTGTCTCTCCATGAAGAGGTTCAGAACCTTACAATGGTATTTTATCTTCCCACAGGATTGGTATTTTTCTCCTTTTCTCCCTCTCTCTCTCTTTCTCTCTCCTCTTCTCTTTGGAGAATAGTGGTGAAGAAGAAGTCCCCCCTTACTAGGGCTCCCTCTTTTAGTATTTATAGTTGTGAGCTCCGTAAACTGGCAGCAAGTGGTCGTGGCCACGCTGAGGTTCCGTCCCCATGGGGGAGTGAATGAGTCGTGCCCTCGTAGATTAAATCGAACAAGAGTCGAATCATGTTATGAATAAGTGGCCATACCACTTATTAATTATGGATTAGCTCAAGACAGATTAACTCTGTTAATTACCGTGAGGTCGAATTCTGACCCATACAGTATCTCTATGATTTTCTTTATTGTTTTTACCTTACGCTGAATTGATATAAAATATTACTCCATGAATTTTAATATATTTGATGGTGTAATTCTGAAGTGCTTATGATTTTGATGTACAACAAATAATTTATTTAAGTAATCGTTCTCTTACACTTGTGTCAAAATTGTTACAAGTAATAGACAAGCTTTCATGCAATAGACAGGGTAAATATATGTAATGAATAAAAATTGTAAAAATTAATTACAAATGAAAAAAAATTATGGCGGGCGGTTGTAAACCGCCATTTCATGCGGGGTTCAATTATTGCGTTTAACAGGAGACTGTTGTAATAACTTTTTGGCGGACGTAATTTCGGCGTTTCGTAAAACTGCCAGTAATGCTTATAGTGGCTGTTAAAAATCGTTGTAACCTGCTAAAATAACCACCATCATTACAATATATTTTTGTAGTGACTAGCGATTGTATTCATTCTAAGAGCGATCTTATTACTTCATATTTTTAATTATTTTGAAGCTTTTACTCATTTTTCTATATATAATTAAGTTAAGACAAGGCGACGATAATATCAACAACATCACTAACAATAAGAATAGTAAAATTTATCCGTGATAATAGGGGAAGAGATCATACTACATAAGGTGTTATATAAATTATAGGTAGAAACAATCTGAACATACTATTATCAATTAGAATATTTTATGATTGGCTTGGTTGGACAAAAAAAATGGAGTATCCAGATTCCGTTTAGGAAAAAACTCAATTAGATTGGTAAGATATCTATGATTGTTATTCATATTTTTTTCTTTGTAAAGAGATCCTAACTGTCAAGCAAAGTCATCTCAACTATAAGAAATACTTGTATAAAATGAATTTAAAAAAAAAAAATACAAAAAATAAATGTGTTTTTGTCACAATCTTCAAAGCATTTGAAAATTTTATTTTTTTCTACAAAATATTGTTTAAGCACTTGAGATCCTAATCTTTAAAATATTTTTTCAAAAGTGTTTATTAATTGCAGGATCGTTTTTCGTATAAGATGCGCGATTGTATTTATTCTTAAATGTGATCTAAATGTTTCATTTTATTTTAATTGTATTGAAAATTTTGCTCACTTTTCTATGCATAATTTAGTTTAAGAAATTACAACAACAAACATTAGTCATGAAATTTAACACTTTTAATTATTATTTTTAAAATTATTAAGCACATCAAGATCACAATTTCTGAAATATATATATATATATATTTTAATGTATTCGTAGTGCCAGATACAATGTTCGATAACACTTCCCTCATGTTGATGCTTAAACATTTCTTTTCTCAATTCCCTTTCAAATTGAAGTGTCAAAATGGTTCACTATTACTAACCAAGCATTAGAATACAAGCTTATGATTGAAAAAGCTATGACAAACACCACCCACAAAATAATTAGAATAACTTGGCATAAGCTCCCAAAGGGCTGGTTCGACCTTAGTATAGACGGAGCCTTCAACAAAAACAAATGCCAAGGAGGAGTTGGTGGCATAATAAGAACAGTACAAGCTCATGGATAATGACATTCAACAAAAAGGTGCCCACTCTATCGGCTACTCAAGTGGAGCTCCAAGCCCTCCAGCAAGGACTGCATGCAATATTAGATCACAATGTGGAAATAGAAACAGATGCATCGGAGGTGATGAGGATATTAGAAAATGATCACCCTACTCGCACTAACTTAGTTAATGATTGCAGGTGATTGTTGCACCAGGCAAGACAAAAGGGACAAGTAAATCTCAAGCATAGCTTTAGACAGGGAAATAAAGTGACACAGGCTAAGGAAGCACTAATGCAGTCCAACATAAATAAGCTATATTTGTTCGCAGCACCTCCACACAATAGACAAGTATCAAAGGGACCTGGAGGGTTTTTCTTGTATAAAATATACTCCTTCCGTTTCAATTTATGTGAACCTATTTCCGTTTTGGTCCGTGTCAAAAAGAATGACCTCTTTCTTTATTTGGAAACAATTTACCTTTATGCTATGATTTATAGCCACACAAAATATTTGTGCCTCATTTTACATCACAAGTTCAAAAGTTTTTTTTTTTTTTTTAAACTCCGTGCCCAATCAAATTAGTTCATATAAATTGAAACGGAGGGAATATTTCCCATGCACCTAGGTTGGCTGCTCTAGGTAATGATGATGCCACAGAAGGCAACAATTTTAACGTAAGTGCCAACAATGACAGTTTGGTTTGTAATGTCTAGACTCGATGACTAGCTATTAATATATTATCCTTATTGCTCAAAAAAAAAAGTGCCAGAATTTATTAAGTATTTGAAGGAGATCAAAATTCAAAAGTGCTCGAGTTACAAGATCAAATTGCTCAGAAGTATATTTTAGGGACTATTTTAACCTAACCCCAAAACATAAGGGACAACTTTTGTCATTTTCTCACTCTTTTTTAGTATTCCGACCCGCCTGTAATCTACATGTATCCGGACCCGATACCGCAAGTGTGACCGTTTTGGCCGGAAAAATCCAATCTTTTGGAGAGAAAGGTGCATCCTTTGATGCGTAGTTGAGTTGAGATGGTGGCAATTATCTTGACAGAAGCTCTATTTGGAGCTTCTTCTTCTACTACTGATTTCAATGGAGTTTTTGGGTCAAATTACCTCCGTTGCCCTTGTTTTTCATCAAGATTTTCACTTTCTGAGACACCCTTTTGGGAGATTTCTCTGGGAAACAAAAGGGTGAAAAAGCAGAAGAGAATTCTGGGTCTTGGCAGAGTCTCTTGTAGCTTAGGTAATGGGATAGTTGATAAAGAAGAGCTTGAATTCAAGCCTTCATTTGATGAGTATTTGAAAGCCATGGAGTCTTTAAAAGAGAAGAAAAAGAGTGATGGTGTTATTAGAAGAAAGAAAGGTGAAGAAGAAAAGGGTAAATTTGGAAAGTTTGAGAAGAAGAAATGTGTAGAAAGTTCTGATATTGTGAAGAAACATGAAGGAGTTGGAGCTGTGAAAGAGAAGGGTAGTGGTGGGAAATTGGAATTTAGAAAGGTGATGATTCAGAAAAGAGAGAGCATAAATAATGCAAATCATGTTGATGAGATGGACAGAGCTGCTTTTAAGTCAATGGATGATGATGCTTATGATAAACCAAGAGTTACTAAGGCAGACATGGAACAGAGAATCCAAAGGCTTGCAAAATGGTGAGATATTCCTTGTTTTGCACTGTAGAAAAATAAAGGATTAATGCTTATCACTGAAAAAAAAGAAGGAAAAATGAATGACTAATTCGGTTATTTAGGATACTCTAATATTGCTAAACAGTTGGTAGTTTATTTGAAAATTCCTATTTTCTGACTTCTAGTTAAATAATTTTACTCTTACAGTTTAAATGGTGCAGACATTGACATGCCTGAGTGGATGTTCTCTAAAATGATGCGAAGTGCTCGGATTAGATTCTCCGACCATTCTATCTTGAGGCTTATCCAAATATTGGGTAGATTGGGAAATTGGAGACGAGTGCTACAAGTCATTGAGTGGCTTCGTTCACGTGAACGCTTCAAGTCACACAAGTTAAGGTATATTTTATACGGTCATTTCTTCCACTTCTCAATAGTGCATTGTCTTAGTGATTGATTTAGATGTTGCCTTGATGCTTACTTTTCTGTTAGCTATGTATTGTGATTTTCTCATAATCACGTTCATATTTGTGAAAAGGATGAAACGCTGCTGCTTCCTTCCTATCTATACATTTGTCAGTGCGTTTGTTTTTCTTGTGGTATGCAGATATAGAAAATAAATCAAACGTATACCACAACGAAAACAAACGCTGACTAATTATAGATAGGAAGTGTGGTATGCACCAGTGTTTCACTTTTTCCCATGGATTTGCACCAGTGTTTCACTTTTTCCCATGGATTTGCTACTTCCTTTAAATGCATCTTTGAAAGCACTGTACATGAAACTCTCAACACTTATCCTGGGAACCTACCATGGACTTGATCTTCTAAATTTTCTTTTATGAACCTTCTAGAACTGATCGAAGTTATGATTTATATTTTTGGTGGCACATCCTTCCTATCCATCTTCTGGTAGGTGTGTCAAAGTCCTTAATGGGAAATTGATGCTGATGGACCTTTGATTAAATTCTTTTGCAAGATATATTTACACGGCTGCACTGGATGCATTGGGAAAGGCTAGGAGGCCAGTGGAAGCGCTAAACTTGTTTCGTGCAATGCAGGTAAGACATGTAAACTTTAGTTTCAACACTTCGTCTCTCCTTTAATCAGTAGTCTTGTGTCCTATTGAGATGAATAGGCTGTGTGATATTGTAACTAATGCGTGCAACGTCGACTCTTTTTCCCAGGAACACATATCATCGTATCCAGACCTTGTGGCTTACCATTGTATTGCTGTCACTCTTGGACAAGCAGGACATATGAAGGAACTCTTTGACGTCATCGATACCATGCAATCACCACCCAGAAAGAAATTCAAGACTAATATTATTGAGAAGTTTGATCCACGACTTGAGCTGGATGTTGTCATCTATAATGCTGTAAGTAATGAAAGGGTGGGCCAAAAATGGGGATAGTTCCTGGTTAAATACACTTGTGGCTCAGAGCCATGTTGTTTCACCATCATGCTGGGAACCTCTGCTGCTCAGTAATGTCAATTTAGTGTCTTCCCAATTTAAGAAAAAGATAATTGAGACAGACACAAGAAAAACCAAGCAGAATTAGAAACCAAATGAGAAAAAAGAAGTTCAGTATGGCATTGGAATTTGTAGTTGCTATATCTGGAAAATATTACTGACGATCAATATCTAAATGGCTAATGCATCAGTCATTTCCCCTTTTATTCAGTAAATTATGCATCTCTACTTTTCCTATATAAGCCAGGCATCAAAATCTGAAGCAATCATTTTAACTCAGTGCTATTCTGCCCTGGATGCTGAACTTGTTTTGGTAAAATATATCTCCTTGATGAAGTCCGTTTCTGAGTTATAAACTCTTCAGGTAAATAAATATATATTATAAGGACTTGGTTGCTGAATTCTATTATTAACTAAAAGGAGAGGGAACAATCATAAAGTTAACCCCAAAGCTATGCAGATCCCTTCCTAATGATCTGTATAGTTTTGGTTGAAGTACTTGTATAAATTTTGTTCGGTGCATAAACGTGCTGCAATTAAATTCCACTGAAAGTCGGTATGTTTCAATTTGGTTCAAATGCTATGCTGAAAGTCAGTGTATTTCAATTTTGTTCAAATGCTATGCTGATAGTCAGCACATTTCAGTTTGGTTAAGATGCCACCTTTGTAAGAAAGTTTTTTCTCTTTGCTTGTAGGTTCTAAATGCCTGTGCTCGCCGTAAAAGCTGGGAGGGTGCCTTTTGGGTGCTACAACAGCTAAAGCTCCGGGACCAGCAGCCTTCGGTAACAACATATGGATTAGTCATGGAGGTAATTATCCTTTTTTTTTCTCTTTTCCATAGGTGTTTAGTGTGGCAGTGACATAGTTGAGAAGTCTATTCAACCTTTGCTCTTTTTCTGTTTTCTCTCTTCACAAGGTGTCACTTCCACCTAATTAGCTTTCAATCAGCTTTGTTCCTATAGGAGGTTTTCTGACGGAAATACTCGCACGAATCCTCATTTTTTGTATAACCATGATATCTAGCATTAATTGTGGTGTGAGCTGGCCTTGAGATGGGAAACTACACTGCTACAATTTTTCTTCTTTTAATGTGATTCCTGACCTTATCAAGGACTAAAGAAAAAAATAAGAACAAGATAACAAGATGTGTTTGGAGTAGCGGAGAGCTTCAAGGAGATATATATCCATAAAATCAGAAGATTCATTATCTATTTTTTCCCTTTGCCCTGGTTCTCTCCAAGGAACTAGAGTCATGTTACACCTATGTGCCATAATTATATTAATAGCTAAGTCCCTTAAGCTCCAAAAGGCGATTCTTCTGCTCGAAGGTTCTTAGATATCCATTTTTTTAAGGAAATTAGAGGATCAAAGCTTTCGTGAAGTATGTTGAAAGGCCTTTACACATGAAATTTCCAACTACAGCTTGACTTCAATTTGGAAAAGATTACAACGAATCAATTTAATATTGACTGTATTTGGAAAAACTGTGGTCAACAATGTATCCAACTTCTTGTGATGATGATTTTTTCATGATATACACCTTTTGTGCTTTAACTTTTTTGTCAATATTAAGACTGGAAATGAGAAAAGAGAGAATATCCTGTAGCATATTGCATATCCCAACAGTTGAGAAAAAAGAGAGGAGATAACTGTATAGCATAGCCGTCTAGCTGGGGGTTCTTTGCTTATAATGTTGTCAAATGACATTTTTCTCTCTTTTTTCCTTTTAAATACGTCTGGGCTGGATTGGGGGTAAGGAAGGCCCCTCTATATGGGACTTAGTGCTTCCCTGAAACATGTTAGTTATTGAAGTTTGTTTGATTTTACCAGTAGCTAAACTGAAGTGTTCTTTCAGGTTATGTTCGAATGTGGCAAATACAATTTGGTGCATGACTTTTTCAAGAAAATGCAGAAGTCATGTATTCCCAATGCTTTAACCTATAAAGGTAACATAGAAATGTGCTTACTCCCTTATCAAAAAAAAAAAAAAAAAAAAAAAA